>CAJQZJ010032150.1:5881247-5895955 GCA_907164525.1 Lophiomys imhausi | reverse complement strand
CCAGCATCAGTAACCCTTCAAGGGTATGACCCAGTTACCTAAGACCTCCCACTAGGGCCTCCTCCTCTTCCTCCTTTTGAGACAGAGTCTCACTATGTAATTCTTCCTGTCCCAGAACTCACTATGTAGACCAGGCTGGCCTCAAATTCACAGCGATCCACCTGTGAATCCACCTCCCTGGTGCTAGGATTAAAGGTGTACACCACCACACCTGGCTTGCATCTAATTCTTAAAGTCCTTCTGTCTCCAATTGTACCAGGTTGGGGACTATGCTTTTAATACACAAAGGACTGACTTGCTTAAGTCACAGTAGGTGCTGTTGCCTCTCTGACTTTGCAAATGGACATGAGATCTGCCACTGCTGAGAATGGACAAGTGACCCTCTCCCTCAAACCCCACAGAAATACCAGTGGGCCATCCTACCCAGGAGGAAGAAAGCTGACAACTCTGTTGACAACCAAGTTGGTGGACAGCAAGTCTGTTCTATCTTTGGGTAGAGAGCAGTGTGTTAGGCTTCTTTTAGAAATAGATCCTATTCTCCATAGAAAGAATATCATCAGATTTATTTGTTTATGTTCTATCAATAGATACATAGAATCCATAAATATAACCCTGTAGCGTGGCTCATCTGGCTAATGGAATACTGAGACGCTGGGATTTGTATGCACAGAAAGACAGCTGGAGAGCTTTGACAATAATGACAGGATTTTATTGCTCTCCCTGCAAATGAAAAGTGTGAAGATGTAAGTCCACCAATAGTCGATTGCTAGAGATGCTTTCTGTTAAGATCCCACCCCTTGCTGCACTTTCACGGCCAACTTGAAAGGAAAATGGCCAGAATTTTAGAGGGAACAAATGTGCTTTAAAACTAGCAAATAAGCGGTGCGGTGGTGGCGCACGCCTTTAATCCCAGCACTTGGGAGGCAGAGGCAGGTGGATCTTTGCGAGTTCAAGGCCAGCCTGGTCTACAAAGTGAGTCCAGGACAGCCAGGGATACACAGAGAAACCCTGTCTTGAAAAAAAAAACTAGCAAATAAAACAATTAAGTAGTTGAAACATGATTGTCATAAATGACATTTGAATTCAATGAGGATGGTGGAGATTGCATCTGTGATGTTCAAAGGAATGTTTAAAAAAAAAAAGATAAGGTTCCAGGCTGGGTACCCTTCTTCCCTCAGGGCTTGCAGACATGGTTATTATGTACCCACTTGACTAAAGGGGGCACAGTTTATCTGGGTGTCTGAGTCAGCAGGATCTTAGTCCAGAGATGAGTTCGAGGAGAAACAGCTTCTCCACGATAGCTTCAGTGAAACAACTCTCTTTATTCAGGGTGAATGAGAGTTATATAAACCTTGGGGAGAGTGTAGAGGTTTTCAATATGTACATCATCAGCTGGGGCTGGGATGCTGAGAACGCTTCATTTACATGAAGAGAAATTGCAGGTGCTTGCTGGACATTCTTATAGGGAGTGAGGAAGTTAAACCTGTAATTTGTCTACCAGACTATGTTACTACCTCAAGGGTGGCAGAGGTGGGGTCATGTGCAGGTCATGTAAGCCCAGAATAGGGAGAGTGCGATCCTTACACCTGTTGGTCTCAAGATGAGATTTTCCAGGTTTGGATATGTCTTGGCCTCACTCTTGCTCCAGGCAAGTTCCCCTGATTTGTGCAGCTAACTTACCCCACAATAAGGGGGCTTTGGGGGGAGACAGTCAGTAAGCTGCTTGCTACACAAGCTTGAAGACAAGAGTTCCAGCACCTCATCAAAAGCATGTGTATCAATCAGCACATACCTGAAATCCCCACACTGGGGAGGCCAAGTCAGAAGCATTCCTGAGGCTTGCTGGCCAGTTCAGTGGAATCTAGGTTCAGTCAGAGGCCCTGTCTCAAAATAAGGTGAAAAATAATTCAAGTCATCACCCAATTTTGACCTCTTCCCTACATGTGCACACACACACACACACACACACACACACACACACACATACACACAAATTCATAAAGTTGTAGAAATAACACAATTAAAAGTAGCTAAATATACAATAAAGAAAAGAATAACAGAAAATGCAACACAATCATGATTACAGTCTATTGCAGTAACTAGATAGGCCAAGTATGCTTGACACACAAACAGTAGGAGCAAACCTACAGAACAACTCATTCCTTAATTAATTTTCTCCCCTGACCAAATAAAACCAAACCAAACAAACAAAAACACACAAAAAAAGTCAATAAAGTAAAATGATATTAGAAATCTATCTCTGATCAATGGATACAAAATTTTAATACATGTTTGCTTGTGATAGCCTGCTGAGCTCATCAAACACACATGTAAACTGATGTGCATATCAGTGCTGGGGTTCTTTTGATTTATTTGTTATTACACAGCATCTTACTATGTAGTTTTGGCCGGCGTGGAACTTACTATGTAGTCCAGGCTGTGCTTTCCGCCTCCTGAATGCTGAGATTTAAGGTGTGTGCTCCCCATGCCCGCCCAGCTTTCAGTCCCAAATGGAGATGTTAACCTCTTGCCTTAAACTGGGCCCGTGACAGACCACATACATACAACTCAGGGAGTTCAATCTGCTGTTGCTGAAGTCTGGATCTGGTGCTGAAAGTCTAAAAATAAACATACGTTTCCTTTCCGGGCACTGGGATTTGTTCTATTTGAATTACTCAGATTGTTTTCATTCCTTGGTGTCTAAAGTATGGAAGGCTGCAATCTGCTTGCAGCTCCTCTTTGCATGTTTTTATTTAGGGGTGGAACAGTCCCTGCAGGATGGCCTGGTCCTCTAGTAACAGGGACAAAAAGATCAGGCCTCCCTCCACTGGATCGAGAGAGACTTGAAACCTCTAGAGGAAGCTAGGTGCTGCTGTGGCAAGTTTACTTCTCCATTTGGGGCCTAAGAAGGCAGGACATAGCTCAGAGGCCTTGAAGAAAAGCCTGTATGATTGCTTTGTTTTCATGGTGATGGTCTGAACTGTGCTAACTCAGACCAAAACATACCTTCTCTGTGTACCAGAAGAAACCCTCTGCAGTTTAGACCTAACTCTTATTCTTATTTCATACAATTGCATTTTACACACATGTACACAATGCATAGAATGTAGGTGCATATATAAAATATGTATGTGTTGTATGTACTTACATAATATTTGATTTATTTTGAAATTTTATACTTTAGAGTTAATATGTAGAAAATAGACACACACTTTATACTTCAAAGTTTATCTTAAACTTTTATGTTAGATGTGCAGTTATGGTTCATGATTCTGCTTGGTCTTGCCTACAAAGCAAGGCTTCATTATCTTCAAAGTGAGGAACTCTCAACTCTGTTAGACCTGATACTCATGCAATTCAATGTGATGGTTAATTTCAGCTGTCAACATGATTCTATTTTTAAAAACATCTAGGAGAGGAATAACACGGTACAGTGATTTGAAGAGGAAATGGGGAAAACGGGGAGGGGGCTCTAATTAGGGAAGAGGGAGGAAGATAAACACAGAAGGAAGGAGAATGGACAGGATTTCAGTCCCTAGAGACTACGTGGTGGAAAGATAACTGACTCCCATTAGTTGTCTTCTGACTTTTCATGTGTGTACTATGGCACATGCTCCTACATGTGCACATACACACATACACTTAGCTAAAATGTAATTTAAAAAAAATGATTATCTTTCCCAGTTCTATGTTATAAGAAGACTATCTTGGCATGCATTTCTCCAGAATCAGCCACAAATAGGACAAGAGGCCATTTCAAATTGGTTCAAAGGGAACAGGCTGCACCTTGAGCTGATAACAAAACTTGACATTGTCCTTGTGATAACTGGTTTTTGTAGACATCAAAATGCAAGAGTTTCAGTGGAGTTCTAGAGGTTTGCATCAAGATTCAAGAAAGCTGCTGAGGCCAGGTAGTACATAGTATAGATGGATTCCCACCACAGAGCCCCTGATGGAGTTCTGGACAAAGCTGGGAAAGTGGAGACTAAATTGCACCGGAAACCCCACAATCCTGAAGATTCCAGACACGTAAGATATTCTTCTCCAAGGGAAGCTACAGGCACTAACTTCAGCCAGATGGAAAGAACAGTCATGCATGTTGTAGGTCACAGAGTTAGGAGTGGGTGTTCCTAAGCCCGCTGAAACACAACTGATAACAAAAGAGCCCTAGACCCCAGACACAGAGCTACAGGGTTTGTTCTTTGTCCTGCTGGGTCTTGGTTTTGCTTCGATTCGATCTTTCCTTGCTGTACTCCCCCCCATTCTTCTTTTTTCAAATGGGAATATTTCTTCTATGCTTTTTTACATTAGAAGTCTGTACCTTGTTTGTTTTTTTTTTTATTTTACAGGAGCCCACAGATTGTCTTGGGCCTTAGAAAAGATTCTTTTGAACAATGTTGAAGTTGTTAAGACAGGGGACTCCTAGAGATAGACTAAATTCATTCTGTACTATGAGGTAAGCATAAGTTTTTAAGGGCCAAGGATGTAATTTTGTTTTTAACTAGTTTGTTGCATATGTGTTGGTTGGTTATTTGGGGGGGGGGAGGGGTTGGGTAAAGTAGATAAATGGATCAATGGTTAAGAGCACTTGCTGCTCTTGCAGAGTTCCTGGGCTTGTTTCTCAGCACCAACATCAGGTGGCTAAGTGTTGCCTATAACGTCAGTGCCAGAGAACCTAATGTGCTCTAGATCCTATGGGCACCTGTACACACGTGGTATGTATAATCTATGTGTACAAAGAAAAAACAATTGTGATCCATTGGATGTCAAGTTGATGAAGGACGGACTGGTGTTGATTATTTTCAAACACACTGTGACTGGATTAATAAACACCTAAGACATTAACAAGGCACAACCTTGTGTCTTTTAAGAGCTTTTCCAGATAGGATTAACTGAAGAGGAAAACCTGTCCTTAATGTAGGCCACACTGACTCACTGACTGGGGTTCCAGACTGAATGAGAGGGGCGAGGGGAGGACCCAGCTAAATGTCAGCATTTGCATTTTTCTGCTTCCTGATCCATCAAGATGTGAGGAATTCTAGCCACGGATCCCACCTGGCATGAATTTTGTCATGCCTTCCATGCTATGATGGTCTTTCTGCTCTCTCAATGGTTACTTATTGGATATGTGATCTTTCAGATGAAGAAAATAATGCATAGGTGTACTAATTAACTTTGACTGTCAGCTTGACACAGCCTAGAGTCATTTGAGAAGGGAATTGCCTAAATCAGACTAGCCTGTGGACATTGTTAGTGGAGGGAGGGGGGTTGTCTTAATTGATAATTTATGTAGAAGGGCCCAGCTCTCTGTGGGTAGCACTATTCCTTGGGCAGGTAGGTGGTCCTGGGTGTATAAGAAAACTAGCTAAGCATGAGCCTTTGAGCAAATCATCAAGCAACGTTTCTCTGTGGTTTCTATTGTAATTCCTTGGCTGTAAGGGAATCCTCTAGCTAGATGTAATACTGTGTGGGATAGCATGCAGCCCCACTTTGGATTCCTGCCTGGAGTTTCTGCCTTAACTTCTGTCAGTGATGGACTGTGACCTGGAGTTATGAGCTAAAATAAATCTTTCTTCTCCTAAGTTCCTTTTGGTCGAAGTGTTTTGGCATAGAAACGGAAAAGTAACTAATACACTAAGCATATCCTAGTTAATAGTTTTTTAAAGTCTAACTTCTAAAGCAGTTTTAAGTTCACAGAAGATTAAGGGGATGGTTTAGAGATTTACCATACACCCCCACCCCAACATATGCATAGTTTCCTTCATTATCATCAATACTCTTTTCCAGAATGGCAACGTGATGCAATCGGTGATCCTTCACTAGCACATTAGAGTGTCCACAGTTTACATTAGGGATCACTCATTGTGGTGTACATTCTGATAAATTATTCTGTTTTGGGCACTCTCTGCCAGTGAAATGACTCAAGCCAGATTAGAGTATAGGCAGGTTTATTGGGAAGCAGCTCTCTCTCCTGGGAGGGAAACAGAAGGCGAGGGAAAGAGAAAGAGATGCAGAGGTGTGGGGGGAGGAGAGGGAGAGATGGAAGGAGGAAGAGTCCAAAATGCCTGGAGTATATAGTAAAGAGCCTCTTGTGGAGGGGAGTTCAGCACAGAGGGTGGCATGGGCCAGCATGCCCTGCAATAGGTAGGGACCCAAGGCTAGGAGAACCTGGAAGTTCAGCCACTTGTTCCAGGGCTGGGGTCTGAGTCTCCACACATTCTACATACATAATTGGGTCAGTTATACTTTGTTTTTCTTGGTTTACTATAGGAGCTGTTTGTCATAAAAAAAAAAATCACAGATTTGGAACAGTTTACCTGCCAACACAAGACATGTGTATCAGTCTGTGTCTGTAGATGTCACTATACTTGTGACCCTAAAGGTTCACAGTCTGCATTACTGAAAAGCCGCTGAGCTCAGTGCTAAATGACAGACTCCCTTTTCTCAGCTGGATCCCTTCTTCTACCTGATCTGGGGAAATCAGTGTCATGTAGCCCAACCCTTTCCTGATAAAAAACAAAAAACAAAAAAACTCCCCAGTGAATATCTCGGTATTTCTGGAGGTACTTCCTCATGCTAATGAGATCTCCCTGGAGCCTTTGCTTTCAGCCAATGGCATTTGTCCACATCTCTAAACATACCTGGAGTTCTTCCCCCACTCCTGCTTCCCATGAGATAATTAGGTACTGGGTTTCTTTTCTTATGATAGGACCATGCCCAGTGAATCGTACACATTCACCTCCAAAATGCCTCCCCACTGTCCAAAGGTTTACAATGTCCTTGATTCATGAAATAAACTCTCTGTCCACCATGATTGCCTGAGACTCAGCTGTTTATTTTGGCTTGGGAAGGAAGTGCTCCTCTTTCCATGAAGAATTTGCAGCTGCTGCCACCTGCCCAGCTGGGCTTCCATGGGGTGTAGGTTCCTACCTTGTTCTTGCCGGCTACCTATCCAAGCTCCTGCCCACACAGCTTGTCTATTGTGTTCATCTGCTGCCATGGTCAGTTGGTGGATGTCCCCCAAACAGCTACCAGATCCCCCCCAAACCAAGCCAGACTCCTGAAACCACTTGGATGGGCCCAGGAGCTTCAAAACTCCTTGAAGCTGTCTGGCCTGGAGGTGCCAACAGCTAAGCTAAAAGAGCTGGTAACTTTTCACCACATGCATAGAAAGTTAGGACTACCTTCTGTCTCTTGCATGCTTAGCTAAGAGAGCTGTAACACTTGGCAGTGAAAATAAACTTTTCTCCTGCTTCTCCACCCTGACTGGACATCCTGAGGGTACAATCTCCCAGTCCATGTTCCACCCTTTTCTGCCTGGACTGACTTATCCCAGGCCTTCTAGCACAGGAGTGTGTATTTCTTACTTGATACAGAAAAAGGCCAGAATTCCCTGCCAGACATAGAATGGCAGCATTCCCTACTGGACACAGGATGGAACATAAAGAGACAAGCATGTGTCCGTCTGACTCTGACTCCACAATTCATTGTTAATCATGCTCTACCCACCCCATGGTTTGAATAAAAATGGCCCTTATAGGCTCATGGAGAGTGGTACTATTAGGAGATGTGGCCTTGTTGAAGTAAGTGTGGCTTACTAGGGGGTGGGCTTTGAGGTCTCCTACATTTAAGCTGCATCCAATGTGGCACACAGTCTCCTCCTGCTGCCTGTGGATCAAGATGTAGAACTGTCATCTCCTTCTCCAGCACCATGTCTGCCTGCATGCTGCCATGCTTCCCACCATGATCATTATGGACTAAACCTATGAAACTGTAAGCCATTCCCAACTAGATGTTTTCCTTTATGAGTTACCAAGGTCATGGTGTCTCTTTCACAGCAACAAAACTTTAATTAAGACACTACCTTTTATTTTCATCTGTTTATTTTTGATGTGTATGGGTGTTTTTCCTAGGTGCATGTTTGTGCTTTCATACCTGGCTTCCTCTGAGGTTAGAAAAGGACATCAAATCTCCTGAAACTGGAGTTACAGAGGGTGGTGAGTATCATTTCAATAGTTAAGGAATACCTATGCTAAGACTCATTATATGGCAGATAACCATATAAGAAGATATAACATGTCATGAGGGAAGTACAAACTAGACACTGAGGCATCGCTACACCCTTAGAGTGGGTGAAATCCAGGAAACCCAGAAAATGAAGATGCACTACAACGGAACCCCCACTAAATGCTACTGAGAATGCAAACTGGCATGGATACTTTGGAATACAGTTTGGCAGTTTCTTTTTTTATATAATAATTTATTTTTTATTTCTTCAAGTTACATCTCAATCACAATCCCCTCCCTACTCCCCCCTCCAGTCCCACCCTTCCACCCTCCTCCCCCTCAACCCCCCATCCTCTTCCCTTCTTTTTTTTTTTTAGTTTAAGGTATTTCTTTATCCCCCCAACAGCTCTCCCTTTCAGTCCAACAAATGGTTCTTTCTCTTATAACTATAAATACAATACAAAACAACAGAAATAAATAGGCCACGATTATAAGAGTTATATGGCTTAGCACACATTCCCAATGTCCAGTCCATATGTATTTGGCACCTGACTTTAACATTCTACTATCTAAACATCTCCATGAGTTTAAAGTTCTAAATCTAACTCAACATTCATACTAACTTGCAACACACTTTTAAAAATATCTTCTTAGATCCAGAACACCCTCTTGATTCCTAAACAACTCAAAATTTAACTATGAGACTCTAGCTATCTATTCTTCAACCACCTCAGAGACCTGAGAGAGATAAATATATCTGATTATATAGGAAGTGCAGGGCCTGCAGCTTCCCAAACTAAGAAATGACATACCAGTGGCTGCCTGGACAGTTCCCATTTTCTCTCCATACATTACAGCATCAATCTTCAGCTGTTTGGCCCCGTTTCTCTGTCTGGCAGTTTCTTATAAAAGTAACTGTCCCCTTACCATGTGACTCAGTTGTCATGCTCCTGTATTTACCCAAATGAATTGAAAATGTGTATGTGCAAAAGCTGCACATAAATGTTTATAGTATCTTTATTTCATAGCTGCCAATGTGGATACAGCAAAGATGGCCTTGAGTGAAAGGGTGAACAAAGTGAGCACATCCAGACAACAAAGCGTTATGCAGTAATAAAGGGAGCTGCACTACCATGCTGGGAAGACACACTGAAGAAACGGAAACACGTATTACCAATCTGAACCTGAAACAGTTATATGTTGTATGATTTCAATTATATGATGTGGTGGGGTTAGTGATAGCATTTAATAGCATAGAGATCTTGGAATAGCAAAAGCCTGGACTTTAAGGTAAAAGATTTATGTCCGAAGTGGCATGTCCTTGGGAACCTGCCAAGGAGGGATGCCGGTGCTGGAGCATGCCCTGAGGCACCTGCCAGTATCCATGACAACAGATCACAGAATCTCCAGACCGCCCGCCTGCTGCTCCTCAGCCCTCTGCAAGTGATGGAGTGGCATTGCCCAGGGGCATGACTTGGAAGCCTGTGAAAGCTTCTGCTGAAAATCATGTTGCCAAGTGAAGATATTTAAGTCAAGATTCACATGGACAGAGGCTCTCTCCTCCTCCTGTCTCACCTCCTCCTCATCTGGCAGAGAAACTGGGAGGCTTCATCCTTCTTTGCTGGTCTGGAGGGGAATTCTACATAGTGTTCTGGAGCATCTAGGCGGGGATTTATCTCCCCTTGGAGCTATGGATTTGGTGGAATGCTGAAGCAGGACCCTTGCAGGCCTGAGACATCTGAATGGTGAGCCTGGGAGACTTTTCATCTGATAAATGGTTGAACTCTAGGACCGCAAGGGCAATTCCTGCTTGATGGACTGTCTTGGGACTAATGAGGTTCAGAGACTTTAACACTGAAAGGTTAGATGAAGACCAGACATCCATAGGGATTCATGGCCAGAGGAAAATATCCTTTGAAGAAACTTTAGGTTAATGTTGCATGATTGTTTTGTAAGTATTAAGTTTTAGGTGCTAGATTTTAGACTTAGGGTTTGGGTTTTAGGACTTAGGTAATTGTTAAGTATTAATAAATATATGCTTGATAAATAAAAATATGCTGTTACAATATGACATATAGAACACACCGAACTATGAGACAGTGTAAAGGTCAGAGGTTCCCCGGGCATTAGGACAGAGGGAAAAATATACAAGACAGAACAAAGAGAACTTTTTAATTCCATGAAACTACTCAGCATGATACCACAGTGGTAGGTGGAGACATGTTTTTATACATTTATCTAAATTTGTAGAATGTATACCACCAAGAGTGAACCCTAATATAAACTGTAGACTCACCAATGATAATATCAATGTAGGCTCTCCCTACCTGTGCTGGTGACAGTATCAATGTAGGGTCTTCCTACCTTTGTCATTTAATCGTTTACATTTACACACCACATCCTTGAAAAAAAAAACAGTGCAGTCCCATACCTAAATATGAAAGAGAAAATGGCGAGCTGGAGAGACGGTTCAGCTGTCTGCTCTTCCAGGAGACATGGGTCCAGTTCCCAGCACCCACGTGGCAGTTCAAAACCTTCTGCAACTCCAGTTTCAGGGGATCTGATGCCACCTTCTTACTCCCGTGGGCACCAAGCATGCAAGTAGTACACAGATATATATGCAGGCAAAAATACACACAAAAAAATAAAAATAAGTAAACCAAAACAACTTAAATTGATTAACAGTGATAAGAGAAGTCAGAGTCGAGCAGACATTTGTTTGTATGTAGGCCACCATAAATGTGACAGTTACAATGTGGACTAATATGGGTCTATTTTATAGGCAGATTTATATTTCAAAGCTTCAATGCTTTTGTTGTTATTGTTGTTGTTTAATGACAAACAGTTCATTTAATAAAGCAATCAAAATAGAGTATAACTTTTTTTTTTTACTGGAGATTCATTAAAGGAAATTCAGGGTATATATTTTTTTAAATCACACAAAAGATATTCTGCTAAATTAATCCTGAAGGATAATCTCCCTATCATAGTATGAGCTGGGGCACGAAATGTTATGTCATCAGTGAAGTCATGCCTTAAGCCTCACACTTACAGACTCAAGGGACCAGACTGTGTTATTCCTGAGAGAGAAAGGGTTAAGTTTCTGCCTGCTGTACATTGGCTACCTGAGAAGCTGTGATTATAATTAAGATCTTCTAATGATTAATAAACAGATTTACAATGATCCAAGATGGAAGTAAATTTTAGAGACCCTGGTAATTTGTAATACGGGGATGTTTCAGTACATTTGCTTTTCTTCTTTTTACAGGAGTCAAGCTAAACCACACAAGGCAACTGAAAACACAAACACTCCCAGGAGTCAACACAATGCCTCAGGTTTTGAATTATTTTTGATGAGCATTAATTTTGGATAATAGAAATAAATGGTTATCTCACTTAAAAAGAGATTTATATGTTTGTATTAAAATGAACGTGAGTGATGGGCTCAGACAGTCATAAATAGGGTGTTTGATTTGTTTGTGTTACATGTATGTCTAAGGGTATTAAAATACAGCAGAACTGTGCTTTACCAATAGGCCTATCCACAAACTGTAGTAACACATATTATTATTATCATTATTATTACCATTCTAGAGCTTGAATCCCTGGTATTATGAGTATCAGATCAGTACTCTATCACTGAGTTACATCCCTAGCCCAATGCTACTATTTTTTTCTTTTCTTTTTTTAATAGAAAATTGATTTTCTTCATACAATATATTCTGATTATGGTTCCCTCTCCCCTGGCTCCTCCCAGATCTTTCCCACTTCCCCACACATTCAAGTCCACTCCCTTTCTTTCTCTCTCTCTCTCTCTCTCTCTCTTATTAGAATACAAATAGACATCTAAAAATAATAATAAAATAAAACAAACAAACCAAAATAGGCCATAGAAAAAGGACAAGAAACATGTAGATGCCGAAACACACACAATCACATTCACACACACACACACACACAATCAGAAACCATAATAGTATATGAGAAAAAGATCTGTAAATTTTTTAAAAATGCCCATACAAAACATTGTGAGAGTTTAAAAAAAAACCCTCCAAAAATACCATTGAGTTGTTTTTTTGTTGTTGTTGTTGTTGTTGGCTGTCTTACTGCTAGACGTGGGGCCTGCCCTTAACTGGGTTTATGTATCTAGTGAGACTTTGTTGGAGAAGATAATTTTTTCCTTTGTGAGTGTTTATCAGTTGAAGATATCTTCTGTATTAGAGATGGTGGCTTATGTCTACTTCTCCTCTCAGTACTGAGACCTCATCTTGTGCAGGCTACCAGTCTCTGTTGGTTCATATGTACATTGGTCCGGCTGTGTTTAGGAGACATTGTTTCCTTGGTTCCTCTCTGGCTCCTTCAGTCTTTTCACTTCCTCTTTCACAGAGTTCCCTGAAGGGAGGGATTTGATGGAGACCTTCCATTTAGTCTAAGTGTTCCAAGGTCTCTCTCACTCTGCACATTATCTAACCATGGTTTTGTGTGTTTGTTCCCATCTGCTGCAACCAGGTAAGACACTGATCTAAGGTATTTAAGAAAGTTGTAAGGAGTAGTTTTGTTGTTATATTCCTTTAGCAGAATAGTAGTATTTGGTTTTCCCCTAGATCCATGGCCTATCTAGTCTCAAGTTCTTGGCCAACTAGGCGGTGTTGGGCATTGGTTCCATCCAATGGAATGGGTTTTAATTCTAATAAGATAGTGGTTGGATGTTCCCATAACTTTTGTTCCACTATTGCACCAGCATATCTTGCAGGTAGATCACTATTGTAGATCACAGGATATATAGTCATGGTGGTGTTTACCTTTCTCCTATGGTCTTGTGCACAGTGCCTTCAAGTACCATGAACACTAGTTACTAGAGATAAAGGCTCTAGATAGGGACCAACTTGACTTCTCCATGTTCAGTGAGTCATGTAGAAGTAGTCTTCTGCAAAAGAGCCTTACAACCAGCTTGTGGAGAGCAACCAACAAGAACATTATAGGTTTAACTCATTGATTTGAGATTTGAATCAAAGAAAAGCAGATTAAGCTGCTAGAAATGAGACTGGTTTAGAAATCAAAGGTTTAGACTGACCACAGTACAAGGCATACTTCCCGGTTGCCTGGACAGGAGATGAGGAATGAAGCAATGATTTGACGCACAGAGAGAAGGTGCTATGTCTGTCTCCAGATGCTTTCTGGGCAGTCCGTACCTGCATCTGGCTCAGTCCAGGTGCCACCTTAGGCCCCCAGGCATGGGGAATAACACAAAGGCAAATACATGGGCAGTGATGAGCTCAGTAAAACGAGGAGAGTGAGAGGAAGAATTCTCAGCCTCTCCATTTCCAAACAGCTGCCTATCTGCACTTGGCCCTGGCTGGGGCACAACATCCTTCTGCAAGCAAGTGCTATTTGACTGTGTGAAAATACCACAACACACAGACACAATCATCTGCCATGAATCCAATAGTAAAGAGGAGGTGTGCACAGTAGAAAGCCTGCATGAAGAAGAAAGAGGTGAGTCAGTAGTCCCAATCCTTGATGCACATTGGGAGACTTTAAAAATTGTGATGTCTGACCCTGTTCTTATAGTTTCTCATTTTTTCCTCTGAACAGTTATTCTATTAGGTGTGTGTGTGTGTGTGTGTGTGTGTGTGTGTGTGTGTGTGTGTCCAGTGTATGTGGGTGCCCAGAGCTGTCCTCTGACCTGCAAACATGTACTGCAGCTGATGCACACACACAACAAATAAATGTTTTTAAAAAATCTGTTCAGAGAGGGAAAATATGACCTTGCATAAAGGCCTTCATGATCTGTGTAGCCAAGGACTGTTGGTTCAAAATATCTTATGTAACCATCCTCATTCTACCTTTAAAAATGTTTCCCTCCTCAACCTTGCTGAACCTGCTCACAAGTTTACTGTGCCACAAGTCTTCTCACTGTGGTGATTTGCTGTTTCCCACTCAATCTAATTTTATTTATTTATTTACTTACTTACTTATGTATTTATTTATTTGTGTATGTGTGTGTGTGCTCACTCATGTGTGTGTGTGCCCATACTACAATGCATATAGACGTCAGGGCACAATTGATAAGAGCTGATTATCTCCAGTGGATCCTGGAGATAGAATTCCTGTCACAGGCTTGGCAGCAAGGGTGTTTCCTCACTGAGCAATGGCACTAGCCCTAAATCTAATGCTTAAAGAACACTTCTCTCTGCTCTTTGATTTGACAACAGTCAGCTTAACTTATTCTGACATGATGTCTACCCATGTTGGCTGAGAGGATGACTTTAGTTTCATGCATCTGGTTAATATCACACATCTCACCAGAGTCTAAGGGAATATTCAGTGGTATAGCATGCGCTTATGGTACAGCATGTGCTTATGGCACAGCATGAACTTATGGTACAGCATGTGCTTTGCAAGTTTGAGGCTTTGACTTCAGTCTCAGAGGCAAAAGGAAAAAACCCAAAATGATGAAAAAAACCCTCATTATTCTAATGTAATGTACATACAGCTATTGAGCAAGTAGATACACTGGAAGGGTGTGTTGTTCTGTTTTCCTTTTTGCCAGTGTGGTGTTTTTACATATGGTGTGGAATGTCAGAGGAGAAAGAAGTTGGGAAGATATAATTGCTCAGTGGTTAAAGCTCTTGCCATGCAAGTAGCAAGCATAAAATTCAGATCCTCAAAAATCACATGAATGCTGAGTGTGTGTGTGT
>CAJQZJ010032150.1:5845775-5881237 GCA_907164525.1 Lophiomys imhausi | reverse complement strand
TGTGTGTGTGTGTGTGTGTGTGTGTGTGTGTGTGTGTGTGTGTGTGTATTACAGCCCACCAAGTAGTTCCGGTGCTCAGAAGGGAGATAGGTCATCCCTGGAACAAGATGGAGTAACATGCTGTATCAGCATGCTCTGGTTCGAACAAGAGACCCTCAATGAATAAGGTGAGGAACAAAGACACTCTAAATCAACTTTGAACTTTGCACACACATATACAACCATGCATACACACACATACACACATACACACACACACATACAAAGAAAATGGAAGTTGAGGCTGCAATATTATATTAGTCCTGAGATACTGATTCATACAGTCTTGGTCTTTTGTCTCTACAGATGATATCAACTATTCTATAATCAGAGGAGAGCAGTTGCCTGTAAAGTGTGAGGTCAAAATGAGCACATGTGTATTTGCCACATAGCTGGTGCTTGATGGAAAGCCCTCAGCAACTGTTTACCATATCATCAGCACCACCACGATCTCCATCATCATCACCATCAGTTAATGGAATAAAAATATGAAATTGACTATTGGTGCACAATGTCTTTACCTCTATGAAGGATTACAAATTCTAAAATGTAAACAATAATCACTCTAAATCATTTTACACTCTTAGAGGACTTTTCCTTTGAACCTGGAAGGGGGAAGGTAATTTAATACATTTTCTAATAATTGGATCCATCCTCAATCTCTTTTCTCATTCCCAGTCTTGAACCTCTATCGTATTAATACTTCCCCTCTAAGACCATTCTAGACTTTATTTCTTTTCTCTCAGGAAGTCTCATGCCTACAGGTTTTGTCCATTAATGCTCTACAAATGCTAATCCAAAATTTGTGTAGCTAGCACTTTGTGCCCTAAGGATGCCACAAAATTGACTAGGGCTTTTGCCTATAGTGTATCTTATTTGTTTTGCATATAGTAAGATAAAATCATTTTGGTAATATGATTGAAAGAATTGGTAGAGATATCCAGAATCCTGACCACTGGAATCTTTTCTCTTTTTTTTTTTGGTAAGATTTTTCAAGACAGGGTTTTTCTGTATAACAGCCCTGGCTTTCCTGGAACTCACTCTGTAGAGATCCTCCTGCCTCTGCCTCCCAAGTGCTGGGATTACAGGTGTGTGTCACCATGCCCAGCACTACTGGAATCTTATCCTGATGAGGAGAAAACACCAACAGACAAAAATAATATTTTTAAAGCCCATGAACAGTTGAGGACTCAGCTCATGGTATGAAGTATTTGTATGGCTTCAGCTAGAGATGAGCCCACACACTGCATAGTAACTGAAGAATGAGCTGCCTTGTGGCTCCTTTTTCCTCTAAGTTCCGGTTTCAGCTTCCTGAGCAGTCTGGTGAGCAGAGACACATACAAGGGACAAGAGGAAATGAGCTCCCTCCTGAGAATGAGAACTGAATATCTCTAGTACCCCAAACTGAGCCTATTAGGGATCATATCTGTAAGCAACATCATCCAACTGGAACAGCTAAGGATGAAGGAGGGCATTTAGTAGACAGATCTCAAGAGCCACAGCTCATGCTGAGATGCCCACACAGCAGGCTTTGATGGTCTATGAAGCAGACAAAGGCACCAGGCACCAATGTGAACATCACTTCCTATTGGGGGACCCTCAACCCACAGATGCCCACTGCTGATGCCAGCATTAAACAGGGGATCCTGCCACAGCCATTATGGACACTGCTATTAGGAATTTGATGCTGACCTCCCATCGCCACTGCCTACCTACAGATCCTTTCTCTCCCATCCTGCTTCTCAGGGTGGAGTGGTACCCCCAACAAACAAGTTCAGAACAGACTCATAGAAAAGAAGGTGAATCCTCTAAGTGACTGACTCTCTAAAGTAGCCATCTGGTCCCTATGATGATGGCAATAAATACTCTTGCAGATCGTCATTTATCCCACTGGAAGACACAGTCAAGAAGGCTGGTTTGAAGAAGAGGGATAGAAAATCATGTGGTGCATTCCTGGGGGCCAGCAATGCTGCCTATGACTGTCACCAGTGTTTCATGTCCTGTTCCTTAGCTAGAGGCTTATGGATACCCAGTATTTAAGTGTTCTGACAACTGTTCTACTGTCTAGTGTTAGACATGGCCCATCTATCTCTAGCTACTTTGAGTCTTTGGGTATAATACAACTGAATATGGGGAGCAAATACTAGAGATCAGGCAGAACTGCCTCAGCCCCAAATGAACCCAATGAGCCTCCATATTATTATTGACATATAGATATTATACTAACATCAATTAAAATAATATTTAGTTTATAATTACATTATGTATTATTATATTTTTGACATACATGACAATATATTATTGACAATTAATAATCATATTATTGACATATATGTTATTGCTACAGATACTGCCTGTCACCTCAAATACATTTTTTACCTTCATTCTTGGGAAAGTGATGAGCCAGTTAAAAAGTATTTCTAGTTTTCTTTTTTGAAAATATTTTATTAGTTTGCAAGTGTGAGTGTGTGTGTGTGTGTGTGTGTGTGTGTGTGTGTGTGTGTGTGTGTGTGAGAGAGAGAGAGAGAGAGAGAGAGAGAGAGAGAGAGAGAGTTGCAAGTGTCAGAGAAGACCAGAAGAAAGAGCTGGATCTACTGGAGCTGTAGTTACAGGCAGTTGTTGAACCTCTTGATGTGGTGGCAGGACTTGAACTTGGAGCACTAAGCACTCTTAGCCATTGAACCACCTCTCCACCCTCTTTATAGTTTTAGTCAGTTACGTTTTGACCCAAACCTGCAGAAATAAGGTTCCAAAATGGTGAATGGGAGGACCAGGGATGAGACATAAAGAAGATGGGGAAATAGAGAAGATAAAAACACTATCTGAGGGCTGGAGAGGTGGCTCACAGGTTAAGAGCACTGACTGCTCTTCCAGAGGTCCTGAGTTCAATTCCCAGCAACCACGTGGTGGCTCACAACCAACTATAGTGAGATCTGGTGCCCTCTTCTGGCCTGCAGGCATACATGCACACAGAACACTGTATTCATAATAAATAAATAAACAAATCAAAAGAGTATTTTTTTTAAAGCACTGAGACAGGAAGATTTGCATAAGGTGAAGAAGACATATTTCAAGCAAATTTATTAAGAAATACAGCATCATAAATACATATATACATCGTATATACTATTTGTGGGGTGAGGGGGTGGGGGGCATGGCCAAGGTCAGCAGAGAGCTAAGTCAGACAATGTTGGCAAAGAGCGCATGGGATATCTCAGACACAGCTTTCTAAGGACTGATAACCACAGCCCATAGAGAAGAGTCTGGTCCCCCAAAACTCCAACTTTGACTCCTGTAAGACATTTGCTCCAGCCCCACAACAAGCTTGCCAAGTCTGCTCCTGGACAAGGACACACAACTATAGTTCTCATTGTCCTTTCATTGGGTCCCCTGAGAAAGTCAGGTTGATCTGGCTCCCCACAATGGCTGTGGAGCTAGACTCTCATTGGATAAAAAAAAATAAAGCAAAATGATTGTGACACATTGATCCCTAAGTGTCCTTGAAAGTTAGGGCTTTACTTTCCACAAATGCTTTCACCAGAGTTCAAGTGCTCTCTCTTTTTTGAGTCAGAACATGTCTGTTTGTTGTCCAGTTTTTTATTATGTAGACTTGTTCATGGCTGTAGGGTGGAGAAGCCTTAATCAAGGAATTTGGGGTTATATACCAAGAGATCTACAAGTAGAAATGGGAAAAATAGGTATATGTATACACAAGTACGTCTTCATGAGTGCAGAAGTGACCACAGTATTAAAAATATCAATTTATTAATAGGTTTTAAGAGTACCTATAATTCAGAGACCAGTAGAGTGTTTCTCTTTCTGTATCACATTTCAGATGTTGAAGACAATTCAAAACATCATATTTATGTTGGGTTTCAGACTTGCCGACGAGCAGGCATACTCCGCCCTCTACCCTGAACTTTCCAGCCCAGGGACTGGGTTTCTCTCCATGACCCAGAAACTCTTTCCTATATAATCCAGATAGTTTAGTCTCTCTCTTTCTCCCTCTCTCTCTTTCTCCTTTTCTCTCTAAATCTCTTCCTTCATGCTTGCTCTTTCTCTCTTTCTCCCCCCCACCCCCACTCATGGTGACTTCCCTGGACTCTCTCCTTGGGACCAGTGAACCTGCACAAGAGCTGCAATCAATAAACCTGTTTTTATATACTTTAATCTGGCTTGAATTGGATCATTTTGCTGGTGGAGAATGCATCATGAATAATTCATCAGTTTATCACTAGTATAAAATCAAGATAGTTATTTGATCAGCTACTAGACCATTCTATTTTAATAAACATAGTGGTAGTTCATATTTTCACTTTATATGCATTGAAGTGAATATGTCTCAACATAAGTGGTATCTTTTGCAGTCCTATGCACTTATATGTTTAATGATAGTTGAAAGAAGGGTCCAGAAGTTGTAGTAGACTTTCACAGGGAATCCTGTCCCATAAAAATTTAAGATCCCTGCCTTAGGGGATGGTAGAGCTTCAGAACAATGAGCTCAATAATGCCTCTCCCCAAATATAACCCCAAACCTAGAGACATTTACATAAGAAATACTCTGTGGAATCTTTAAGCGCTGAACTTTGTGACCCTTTTGTTACAGAAGTATGGTATTCTAACCACATAAAGAGTTTAAATTATTTTATTATTTTTAAAGAATGCTATTATTAAAAGAAGATATTAGAGTCGAACATCTTACTAAGGAAAAATAACAGATTCACAAATTTACTTCAAGAACATTGTTGGAGACTCATGTTTTGTATTGATTTCAATAAAGGTATTATTTAGTGCAAAAAAAATCTCTCTAGAATTATTTTAAAAATCTGATATTAAAAGAAAGGAAAATGGGTCGATAGGATTTCATTTGAATTTTTAGCTGTTGAATAAATACTATTCTTATCTTATATATGTTTTAAATGGAAATAACTATGTTTAGAAGCATAAAATATTTATTCTTCATCCATAATAGAAACAAAACATGAATGTTATAATAAATTAAATTCATTTTTAATGTAATAAAGGCAAGAATTCCATTAAATCTGAATCTGTAGCATACTACTCATTCATGCTGTGACAAATGAGTTTTAAGTTTTAATTCACATCTTAATAAATGTTAGATCTTAAAATTACTACATAAGCTCTTCGTGAATTAATTTGTTTCTAAATTATGCTTTTACTACATGATTAATTTCAATCAGAAGTTATGATTAAATGGGAAAAATCTGAATGTCTGTACATTTTAAATATTAGTAAGGATTTAATAAAATATGAGTGTAAATACACTTCATATATGAACGACTACTTTATTTTATGCCCTATAAATAAAGTTCTTAAAATTTCCTGGAAGCCGTCTAGATGTTATTGTTTAGACTTTTATTGTTTAGATCTTAAACACTCCCCAAAGGCTTTTGTGCTGAGGACCTGACCCCCAGCTGGAGGAAGGTGAGGTTTAATGAAAGGAAGTGTGCTTATTGTATCAGGATGAATTTACCACACCATGTTGTCCCACGTTTATGGTTCACTCTCTGTATTAGTATTTCAGAGGTGAGGTTTAATGAAAGGAAGTTAGGTCATTTTTAGTGTTCTCTTAAAGGGAATCTATGACTCAGCTCTCCTACATCCCTCTCCTCTTGATTCCCAGAGGCCACAAGGTGACTGTCTTCTCTCCACCATCCTTGCTATGATATTGAGACCCATACAGGCCAGATAGCAAATGGAGCAGCTGGCCAAGTGTAAAACTGCAGAATGTATGATCAAAATCAAAAGTTTCCTTGGTCCCATACCTTCCCTTAGGTATTTTGTCACAACAACAGAAAGAAAACACTGTAGGCTATTCAGTAAAAATGGCTTTGAGGATGAGGATCAAATAAGTACCTGGGTCAGGGATGCACTGAAAAGACTTGGTTTGAAGTAGAATATTAACACTCACTGAAGAAAGACCCAGGCTTTATCCTCAACTCTTTGGCAGTTATGTTCTGCCTAATAGTCATTTATTTGCATTCTAGAGGGCTTTGGACCACACCAGACAATATACACTAACAGTGTAACTTAGGGAGAGCCTTGGATCATGCATCATCAGGTTCACTTCTGTGGGGTGTGGTGGCTAAGTTAGCTGTGCATGTAGACAGCTGGATCTATGAGACGGTGCTCCCTTCCAAAGTCACCAAGCCTCAGGCAAACTTTCCCAGTTGGCAATGCTCACACAACTTATCACACACTGTTGGAAGGAATCTCAGTGCCATTTGTCCCTCAGCTGGGAAAACCTTGCATTTAGGGGACTCCATCCGTGTTCTTTTGTCCTTTGTCTATAATAAATCCTAACTGTGAGTATGTCAGCTTTGTGTTCTTGAGAACCTATTAACAGGTAGCTGATGTCAGAAGGGAAGGGGGTCTTGGGGACTTCCGAATGCCATACCTGACTACCTTCGAAGTCACTGAGTCCCTCTGATTCAATGGAAGAAGGGAGCTATTGATTCTCTGCTCTACTCATTTCTACCTGCTTTCTCTAACATTCCATGCTCCAGGGGAAGATGAGCAGATGGAAGAGGAAAAGGCAACATTTTCCTTCCAGTTCATAGAATTAAAGAACCAGTGACTATGTAGAACAGGAGGCTTACAGCACCCAAGACCCAGAGTGCAGGGTTTTCAGACACTCAGTGGCTCTCATCCAGGGACTGTAACAGCTTTTGTCCTCTGGGACATGCCCCCCCCCTTTCTCTTGCCCTTCTACATCTTCCAACACCTTGTCCAGCATTTTATAAATTAATTTTCTCCCTGCTTTCAGTTTTCCTGAAAGTAAAGTGGCTGATAAAGATTTCCTATGGGAATAATAATTCTGTATTTTTTAATCATATAGTAGTATTGTGATCATCTACTACCTAGTGGTTGCTACGTTGCTCTATGGCTAATAAAAAGTCATCTAATTTCACAGTATTATGATTGCACAAAGAAAAGCATGGTCCTAGGAAAAACATGTAGAATAGTGGAAGTCTCTGTTTAAATGAACAGGGAATGAAATGGGAAGATTGTTTACTGTATCAAGATGAATTTTAAAAACCAGGCCAGGCTGTCCCATATTTATGATATTTACTCTCTGTAGTCATAAAGCCACATGAAGTGGCCATCAAGACTATAAACTCTGCAATCAAATTTCATTTCTACCATTTATTGGAAACTTGGCTTTAGTTCTCCCTGGACTCATTTCCTTATGTGTAAAATGGAGACAAAAATAGGCCTATATCAGGGGTTTGGGAGACAGTTCAGTCAGTATGGTACCTGCCACACAAATATAAGGATCAAAGTTCCATTCCCAGAACCCTCATAAAAGCTGGGCATGGGGGCTGGAGAGATGGCTCAGTTGTTAAGAACACTTTTTGTTCTTCTAGAGGTCCTGAGTTTGGTTCCCAGAAACCAGGTCAGGTGACTCACAACTGCCTGTAACTCCAGCTCCAAGGCACACACATGCACACACATGCACACACACACACACACACACACACACACACACACACACACACACACACACACATGCTCAAAAGAGACTTATCTCATTTGGTAAGGACTATATACCCTAATAATCCCTACATCACCAGAATGCTTCACAAGCAAGATTGATGGGAAGGGAGCCTATTTTATTTCTCATCCATTTAAATGGTACTCTCTGGAAGAAGATCTATCTCTGTCACTAAATGAAACAGGCATGCGCTCCCTAATGCTTCTTCTAAATAATAAAAAGTTCTATCCAAAGCCAGATTAAATATCAAAATAAAAATCATGATATCAAGCTGTTGTGGCTCACATAACAATAAACGTTTCTGACTTCATCCAGTTTCCCACTGCTGGGATCTTCTGATGAGAAGCCAATGTGGGAAGACAAACCTCGATTTTCTTCTATCCCCCTGCCTTGTCTCAACAATCTTGTTCTCCCAACCTGGTGATTATAGTTTATCAGCTAAAGTGGGAGGAAAGGTAAGGAAGGGGGTGGGCATAAAGGAAAGGAAGGATGGGGGTAGACAGAAAGGAAAAGTAAGAGTGTGGTTAGGCAGAAAAGACCTCCCTTAACTGGTTCTTTTGGAAAATGACCCCTCACTTCTGAGTTTGACAAATATCTAAGAGTACCTTTATCTTGTGGTACCCTTTATCTCCTCTCCCCACCATGAGGTTAACTACATTTCACATACTGAAAGCTATGTGGATTTTTTCTGATTGCTGGTTAGTTGTCGCTCCATCAGCCATATGTCTGCCCACATCATGCATATGTACCTGTGTGTCCAGTTCCACTCCATGTGACATCTCCATTGCACCCCAGGAAGGCCCTTGGCTGGGGTTTCAGAAAGCTCTAAAGTGGCCTCTTGTCCCCTGGTCCAGGATGGACTCTTAGCCCTGAAAGACTGGATATTTGACCTCATAGCATGAGCAAATCTCTTTCAAACTATTGGCATCTCTGGCCCTTTAGATTCCCCATGCACAAAATATAGCTCACTGTGCCTTGGCATGGTAGGGAACACAGACCAAGCTCTCCAAGATCCTGAGTGAAACTTTTATTGGCTTGAGGTAAAGAAGGAAGCATTCCTACTGACCTGCTGTGGCCAGCGAAGAAAAGGATCCTTAGTGCTTTAATGTGATCTTTCCAAAAACATTAAAAAAAAAAAAAAAAACCTCTCCATTCCAGGAATTTTACAGCCATGCTAATTCTTCTGTCAACAGTAGATTGACCAGAATGGCATGATCTTATAAGTTCATAATGGAGCAAAAAGGCATGACTCATGTGTTTGTGGTGTCAACAAACCCCCTGTATGGCCACCAGTCACATAAAAGTATAGCACATATAATTAGGTACACCACTGAAGGCTTGATGGTGGTAATAAATGGCAGTTACTGGTTTACATTTACTATACTTGATTTCGTATCATCATTGTAGCATGCACTCCTACTTATTAAAATATCCCATGCTTCCCTGGGAACAGCTCTATGCACCTTGGGTTTGCCACACGTCTATGTGGAATGATTGGCCTGTACCGTCCAAGCCTGTGTAAGTATATACTGTGATGTCTGAAGAATGGTGAAACTCCCTAGGGACAGATTTCTGAGAAAGCAGCCACGTTGTTAGGCGAAGCATCACTGTACTTGACTGGCTAAAGGAGTCAAAGGTTCTATAATTTGTTTCCCTTTTTTTGTTTGTTTTTTTTTTCCCTTTTCCTTTCTGGCTGGCAGGGACCTTACCATGTAGTTGAGGATGAGTTAGGTTTTGTTTTCTTTTGTTTTGTTTCTGGAGACAGGGTTTCACTGTGTACCTGTGGTTGCTCTGGAACTCACCATGTAGATCGAAATGGCGTTGAACTCACAGACAGATGTCTGCCTCTTCCTCTGTCCCCTGAGGGCTGGGTTTAAAGGCTTGTGACACCATGCCTGGCTGAGGGTGACAGTGAACAGGTCCTCCTACGTCCCCTCTACAGTGATTCGATCAAAGGTGTGTACTTAAAGAGGTGATCGAGGTCAAATCAGGACCTCAAGCGCGCTAGGAAGCTTTCTACCAACCAACAACACCCCCAACCCATCAATCAAATCTCTCTTTTTGAGCTTCCCAAGGTGACTGACTGCTCAGCAACTCAACTTGTTATGTGACATCTGTTATCTTCAAGCTGATCAAACCATGAGAGAAGCCAATGTTTACATCTTTTCTTCATGGGATAGAGAACATGCTCACTAGCTGTTCACTATTGGCAGTGGTAGACACAAAACAAAACTGGCAAGTAGTTCAGAAGAGCAGGTGGCACCATGGTGGGATATCTTTCCAGTTTATTTTCATCGTATGAGAGATTTTCATCTGTTTGGAATGGACCAGCAGAGGTTGGATTTAAGCAGAGCACCACACTTGTGACCCTTAACTGCCAGTCAGTGATGCTATGGAAAGATGTATGAGTCAGCAATTCTGGCCTCTATGGGACAAGAAAGGGTATAGAGTCAAGATACTCCACAGGGGAAAAATGTAGTAAGATTAGCATTCAACCCATTTGGCATTAGAGTGTTATAATTCCCTTCAGCAAATGTAATAGAGGAATTGAAAGGTACTGGCTACATAGAACACATTTTCATGGCTGAATTTTCTAAAGTAGAAAGCTTTTAAGATGAAATGTTTTTGTGAACCAGCAAAGACATGATTTTTTTGTTTTATAATTGTAGTAACTTTCTCTACACTTCCTTTTCCATAGAAAGATGGACAATTTGATGATTTGGAGGGAATATATTTCCCTCCTAGCTGTAAGTGCCCATGTGAACACCTGAATCTCTTGGATCCTGGCTTTCTCCTCCATGAACAGCCTCTGACAGCTCCTCCTTAGTATAGTGGTTAGTATCCCTGCCTGTCATGAACAGCCTCTGTCCTGATCAGTCACAGAGATGTTCAAGAATTTGGGTGGGGCGGGGTGGAGCCTGGAGAAATGACTCAGCAGTTAAGAGCACCTGCTACTCTTGTAGAGGACCCTTGTTTGCTTCCCAGCTCCCACAGGTCAGCTCAGAGTCTCCATAAAGTCAAGTCCAGGGTATCTGATGCCCTCTCCTGGCTTCCCTGGGCACAGCTTCCATGAAGTGCACATATATACATGCAGGCAGAGCATCCATATACATAAAATAAATAAATATGTTAAAAATAATTCAGTGGGTAAGTATGTGCAAAATAGAAGCAACATTCATTTATTATGAAAATACAGTATAACATGAAGACAAGAGAACAAGAAAGGCTAAATACAAGGGGATGAGGAAAGACTGGTGTAGGTGACAGGCACGAGCTATGAAAGAGGACGTAGTCCTAAGTGTTTTTCCAACACTAATTCTGTTGCGGTTTTTGCTGCTGTTGTTGTCTTAGGTGGCAGATAAATGCATCACATATAGTCAACACTGGAAGTGGAAAATGGAATGTGTAGCTTCCCAGCTTCTGTTTCGAATGCCAGTTCCAACTGTGTAGAAATTAATTGAGTTGTATAGACTTTGAATCTGGCTAATTTTGGTATGTAACATTTTTATTTATCTGCAAGTGTTTATTAATACACTGTATCAAAATTAAAAATTAAAAATTAAACTATAATAGTTATAAAAGTAATGTAAAAAAATGAAAATACCTAATTAGTGAAGCAGGGTGGCCAGTTTTGCTGCTGTGTTTGGATTCCGATCAAAGAGAAGGCAAAACCCCAGGGAGCCAAGAGGTTTCCCTTCTAATAGAAGAAGCTACACAGCCAAATATTGATTGATAAGAAGGTCAATAAGGCCTTGTGATTTCATTCACTTCACTAAAATGCATTCTAATTTCTTCCATCAGCATATATTACAGAACAAAAATTAACCCAGTGTCTACAACATTGAGATCGTAGTTTATTTTGAAACTGAAAGTACATTTCTAGGAGCTTGACCATGACTAAGTTTTCACAGCTAAGTACCCTGTGATTTAGTATGAGGATCAAGAAATCATAGAGCCTTTCTCAATTTGATCTGCAGTAAGAACAGAGATGGAGTCAAGATGGTAGACAAGGTGGAATAAGCAAACAGACCATTACACTGATAATAATGAAAGTAAGGGTTTAAAATTTTAATTTTCAGTATTTTTCATGGTGGGAGATTACAAACTGGAACCTATGGTCCTGGGTTGTGACATAAACATGAACATACAGTATACTGCTAAAGCAGAGTTCACTGTGCCCAGTACATGTGTCACTGCATCTTCTGTTCATGAGTGAGCTCAGAGGCAACAGCTCTGTCACTCTCTGCTAAGAGTACACTGGGTAAGTCAAGAAGACACATTCTGAGCTTGAAGCATGTTTGCATATTACATGACAAAGAAAGGAAACCATGAAAAACCAAAAACAAATAAGAACATGCAAAACAGACCCAAGACGCAGCTTGAAGGGGATCAATTTAGGTCAGTGTAAGGAGAGAGTGGGGGGACAGTAGTCGTAAGTCACACGTCCTAACCACTGAGGGACAAAGGTTCATCTTTGTAGTGGATTGCTAACTACAGAAGGAGTGATGGAAAGGGAAGAGTAATTTATTGACAGGCTAGCATAATGACCGCTTATTGGGACAGGAATTGTCAACATATGCTAAAGCTGTGGGTTGAAATTTGATAAGGTACTGACATAGTTTCCCTCTCCCTTACTTCCCCCATACTTCTCCCTTAAATACTTACCATTTCAAATGGCATAATTCTGTTACAGTACAGAAACTTGATTAAAAAACACCTTGACCAAGTAAAATGGGTTGTTATTATGGGGTAAACCATGTTCTTCCAAAACTTATATGTTGACAGACTAATGCTCAATACATCTGAATTTAACTATTTTGGAGAGAGCATCATAGCTGGGAATAGAACTCAAGGCTTTGTATGTACTAGGCAAATGCTCTACCACTGAGTTACATCTCAGCTCAGACTTGATGAAGTTAAAATTGGATAATTAAGATGATCCATGTGTGTGTGCTATCCTTACTAGGAAAATAATCTGGATACAAACATACTGCTTTCACTACTTTTCTACTGTCTTGTCAAAGCCTCTTGACCAAGGCAACTTATAAATAATCATCATGGTGGAGTGTATGGAAAACAGGAATCAAGGCATGGCACTGAGTCAGTAGCTGAGAGCTTACATCTATCTGATCCACAAGCATAAAGCAGAGAGAGCTAGCTAGAAATGGAATGAGCTCTTGAAACCTCAAAGCCTGCTCCTGGTGAAACTCCAACAAGGCCATACCTTCTTATCCTTCCCAAACAGTTTTACTAACTAGCAACCAAGTATTTAAATACATGGGCCTATAGAGGACCATTCTCATCCAAACCACCACACATACAAAGAGAGAAAACTGAGTGATGATTGTCAGTTACAAACCAAACAAAGAGGATTGAGAAGAAACCAATCTATTTGCACCTTAACTAGAGACTTGAAGTGTCCAGAACTGTGAAAGCATAAATTCTTGTATTTAAGCCATTCGGTTCATGGCATGGTGTTCTGGCAGCCCTATTTGTTATCACTTGAGATGTGATATGTCACAAAAACCACAGAGGGAGTATTCTCCTTTAGCCAGAAATGGCTAAATCTGAGTCTGGGGAACTGATGAGGCAGACTGAGAACCCTGAACATAAGGGAAGGTATGCAGGTGTCAACACCATCAGGATTATGAAAGACTAGGAAAAGTTAAGGAAAGTTCCAGCCTGAAGAAGGGCAAGAGAGCATGGCAACTAGTGTCATTTGTGACCTCAGAATGAACCCTGGGCCAGAATAGATGTTGTCGAAGTTGGAAAATTTAAGTAAGGTCTGTAGGTTATGTGGCATGATAGGTTTGCATGAACTTTGATTCCCTGATTAAAAGCGCTGTGTGTTGGTTGTGAAGAAAATGTCACATGAAATGAAAAGGGGAACAATGGACATTAATCTTGGGAGTCTGGATGAAATGGATAAATGAATTCTTCATACAGTTTCTGTGCCTTGTCTATACACTTGAAATAATGTGCAAGTAAGTTATATCTGTTAATGCATTAATAATTTAAATAATACCACTTTACATCTATCTTGTATATTTATAAAAACCCTTACATGTTGTACTCCTCAATTAAGGATATTAAATATTCTGGTAATTTCTCTGCCTTTACTTAATACATTTTTTTCTTCTGTTTTTTTTTTTTTTTTGAGACAGGGGTTCATGCTGCTTGGGCTGGCCTCAAACTCATTGTACAGATTAAGGATGACTTTGAACTTTTGATCCTCTTGCTTCTACCTCCAGAGTGCTCCAATTACAGCCATGCCCAGTTTTATACAGTGTTGGGAATCAAACCCAGGGCTTTGTGCATGCGAGGCAAGCACTTTATCAACTGAACTACAGCCACACCCTCATATTAGTTGCTTTTTAACTGTGTAAACTAAGTTTATTATTATATTATTTCCACTACAATATGTGATTGGCCTTCATAAACAGTCTGAAAGCCTATAATACGAGATAAACATTAAAATTCTTTACCTTCGGTAGTGTAGCCTCTGATGACCAGTTTAATGAGACCTCCAATCCAATAGCTGCACACATGGCCCTGGTTAAACTAAATGAGACACAGAACAAAACCAAAAGTGACTAATCTGGGAAAAGGACTGGTAGGAATGGGGCAGAGTTTGGCAGGGATGGGAGGGAGATATGGAAGGGTGGAGACAGCCATCAAGGTTCATTACACATGTGCATGAAACTGCCAAATAATGAAATCAATCCATTCTTAAAAAGATATTTCTTAGAAAATAATTAAAATTCCAAGGCTCCTCCGGCCTATGAAGTAAAATATTTTAGAATGAGAAGTAGAAATCTATACGGGCCATTTTCACACTAAAATGTACAAGTCGCTTTCACATGGTTTTCATAATATCCAGGTTGGCGGGGGGGGGGGGGGATGATCAAAGCACTTCCTGTAAAAAAATACATGAAAACACACACACACTACTAGCCAGGCATAATGGTACACATCTGTAATCTCAACAGGTCAATAGAGAAGAGTTATGAGCTTGAAGTCAACTTGGCTTGTATTGTAAATATGAGGTCAACCTCGGTGACACAGTTGTATACTGTCTCAAGAAAAAACAAAACAAAACAAAACACACTAAATTATAAAATCCTCAACTTAAATCAGATGACTTTTAGTTGTTCAGAGTAGTTACTTGAGAATATTCTAATGTACTCTTGGATAGTTGATCATTTCTATTTTAATTACACTTAATAAGTAACTTGGTTGAGTTTAAAAATTCTTGGAGTACAAACTTTCCCTTCAAAATTTTGTGAATACTCTCCACTAGTTGTTGAAAATTAGTATTTCAGGAACATCTGAGGACAGTCCTTCTTTTGTTATTTTAAAGACAGGGTCTTACTATGTGATCCTACATAGGAACTCTACATAGACCAGACTGGCTTTGAACTTATCTGCCTCCTGAGTGCTGGGTTCATAGTTTGAGAAGGCATAGTCTACCTTGAGTATCTGTGGGTAGGAACACATAGCTGATGAAACAGGAAGCAGAGACCAAACACAAACTAGGGTGTACCATCAAACTTCAAGGTCCATCCCAATGAGCCACCTCTTCCATTGAGGCTGCATTTGACGTTTCATGACCAAATAAAGCAGAGGCACCAGTATACTGGGAAACAAGACCACAAACACAGGAGTGTAGGGCTCATGGACTGTGTCTTCCCTTTTTGCCACACAGCTTGGGGTTGTAGACCACGCCTCCAGGTGACCTGACTTGAAACAGATGAGATGGAGTGAATCCAAACCCTGGAAATCTCAAAGTTGGGTTTGATCTCGGGCACAACACTGAGATCAGTAGGTGTGGGATACACTGGGATCAGTAGGTGTGGGATACACTGGGATCAGTAGGTCCTGCTTCAGTCAGCCCTGGGAGCATATACACAATCTGAGTGGTGGCTACAAGAAAGAGGTCGTGTAAGCAAGTGCCCTGTTATTTCTCCCCGTGCAAACAAAGCATCAGCAAAACTTTAAAACTCAAACAACCATGAGCTCTGTGCCTTAGGGATGTCTGCCAGAACTACAGAATGGAGCACCCAATATCAGGAAGAGATTTGGCCAGACAAAATGGTATGCAGTACATTTTGTCCTTCTTGGTTTTCCACACTTTGCCTTCACCTGTTGAGCAGTTCAAAGCAGAATATGTCTGGGGTAGAATGAACATCTTCAAAGATACATTCGTGGGACTCAAAGGGAAAAACAAGAATTTCATCAAGCCTTGCTCAAGACAAAGCAAGTGCAGCTAAAAAACAAAAGCAATGTCATTGGACTCTGTGCTCACTCATAAACAGCATATGCCACAGTATCAAGTATCTCTGTAGTAATGGTATTCAACACACCTTGGACTAGTTGCTTTGTTGTGATAAACACCATGACCAAAAGCAACCTGGGGAGTATAGAGTTTACTTCAGCTTACAGGTGACAGCCCACCATAGAGGGAAGCCAGGATAGGAGCCCAATCCAGATCTTGGAGGCAAGAACTGAAGCAGAGAGGACAGAGAAAACCTCCTTACTGGCTTTGCTCTCCATGGCTTGCTCTGCTTTTTTTATGCAATTCAGGACCACCTAACCAGGAGTGGGTGCCTCCCACAGCAGGCTGTGCCCACAGCCTAAGTGACTAAGAAAATGGCCCGCAGATGTGCCCACAGGCTGATCTAATGGAGGCACTTTTCTCACTTGAGGTTCTCTCTTCCCAGGCAACACGTTGACAAAAACTAACTAGCATCTTCCTGTCTCCAAAGCTTGTGTTTCAGAAGAGGGTGATGTGGAGAAGGCTGAATGGGAAACATGGTGCCAGACATTCCTCGATGATATTTTTAACTAGGCGAGGGGATAGTATTCATTTTCCCTACAGTACTACTAAATAGTATGAGATACTCTATCCTTAATTATAAAGTAGGCTCTGGTTAGATGGTTTTGCTAGCTATAGGTTAATAAGTATGTTCTGAACAGGTTTACAGGAGGCTACATTCAACTGTGATGTTCAGTAGGCATTACTAAATGATGCCACTTTCAATTTATAGTAGCTTTAGGACTCCTTTAAAGGATCAATGAACAAGCTGGACATGGTGGTTCACCCTTGTAATGCCAGTACTTAAAGGCAGGTTGTTTATGAGTTTCTGGCCAGTCTGGACTACACACTCTGACCCTGTTCTTAGAACTATAACTTGTGTATTCTCTTTATAGATGGCCAGAGGCCCTAAGGGAAGAGTCTTTCCATCTTCCACCTGGAGGGTGAAGCCTAGCTGCTCTATTCTGAAAACTAAACTGCATAAGAGTTTTGTGGGGGGAGGAGAGCTCCCTTAATTCCCCTCAGTGAGAATAAGCACCCAAACACCTACCAGGTCAGCAAGAATTTGGGACTCCTGTGTCTTTTCAGACCACTTTCACCCCAATCTTCCTTGTCTTAGCTCCCCTCTCCATTTCTCTGAAGTCCTAGGCAGGCCTTAAAACCCTGGAAACTCCTCTGAAGAGTTTGCTATATGACACAGCTGGGCTGGTTTTCCCAATGATAGCTTGTGATTTTGTTTTCTTGGGGCTACTAAACATATTATTGGTCTATTTTTTTCCCCAGCTTCCAAAATGTGGTCGTGGTCTTTGTGGAATTAGGTTTTAAAACTAATATCTATTTTTAAGGTTTTAAGAGGGAGGAAAGGAAAATGTACAAGTGATTCACCATTTTAATATGAAAATGCAAACACTAAACTTCTTTTGTAAGGTCTTGTTCTCCTGTGAAGCATTCTTTTGACTCTTCTGTCTTCAGCAGAATCAATCCCATCCTTCCAAGATTTTTAATGTAATATAAAACATATTTGACCCTATTTTTTTAATGTATGCCCCTTTAGCACTAAAATAAGAATGCCAAAATATAAGGAAAAAGTTTTATTTCAATCCCAAATAACAGCATCTATCACAATACATGGTTAAAAAAAACTACCCCAAAAATTGCTATCTAATGTAAGAATACAAAATAAGTGATAAACATTTTAAAAATTTGACACTTTCATATACATTTTCCATTGGCTAAACCTACTGACTAATAATTTTTTTTGGATGGGGGTATGGAAGATTGAACCTGAGGCTTCTGGCATGCTAAGCAAATGTTCTATGACTGTTTATCAAGTTCAATTGCTATCACCATCACCTCAAACTAAAACTGAAATCTGTTACTTTCAGTGAGGCAAACTGACTATTAAACATCAAATGCAGGAAGTTTGGGGTCGCCTGCCCTCTGCTGGCACTTGAAAAAAATGAACTTCCTAAATGGCACAACCTGATTCCTAGCCATGTTGAACTTCAATACAATACAGCTTTCTCTTTATTTCTTTCTTCTTTTTATTGGTTCTTTTTTGAATTTCACATTATGCACTCCATCCCACTCACCTCACTATCCATTCATATCTGCCCTCTACCCTTGGAACCTCCCCCCAAAAGAAATAAAAGAACAAATAATAAATAAATAAAATCTTCTGATGGAAGCTGTGGTGTGTCACAGTGTGTCACACAGTATACCCTTTGTCCACACATCTTTACCTGCAAATGTTCATTGCAATGAGTCATTAGTCTGGTAGGAGGCCTCTAGTTTTTGCTACACTGTCAATATGAGATCCTCACTGGGACTCCTCTCGGAATTCTGCTGTTGCCCTGTGTCATGGAGATCCTGCAGCTTTGGATTTGGAGGACTGGCCCTTTCACACACTCCAGAAGATCATAGATGGCGTACATGTTGGGATGGGCCTACTCAGTCTTGGATCTGGGTCTGGGAGATAGCTGAGTTGGTCAGCCTGTCAGCTCTCCTATATCCACACCACTAGGATGAGCTCACCAACACTGCTCCAGCCAGCTCACCTAACGCTGCAGCCAGGCAAGGTGCAGGGCCTGCTCTCCTGCTCCCATGTCCTGGGGCCAGCTCACCTGAGGCCACACCACCGGGGCCAGCTCTACTGTACCGGCCAGGCAAGGTGCAGGGCCTGCTCTCCTGAGTGCTGCAGCCAGTGAGAGGCAGGGATAACTCTCCAACTCTCATAACCTCAGGGCCAGCTCACCCCTACCTGCCACAGGCGGTAAGGACTGAGGTGGGAAGGGAGTAAGGGGGGGACATGGGCAGTTTTCTCTTTTTCATTTTTTTTTCTTTTGAGACAAGTCTCACTATATAGCTCAGACTGGCCTGAAACTTACTATGTAGACTAGACTAGGCCCTGAATTCACAGGGATCTGCCTATCTCTGTCCCTCACATGTTGAAATTTAAAGATGTGAGACACTTAAATTTTCTTAATTTTCCAAGTGCAAACACATAGAATTTGGAACTGGAGAAAACCTACTAATTTTTCAAATAACTTGGTGTTGGTGTTTCTTCTCTCTCTCCCTCCCTCCCTCCCTCCCTACCCCCCCTCTCTCTCTGAGACAGGGTTCTCTGTGTACCCTTGACTGTCCTAGACAACTTGGTGTTTCTTATTAAAAAGATTTATTTTGGAAGACGTTGGAGGTATAATATATTGTAGTCGGAAAGGTGGAACGCTTGACAGCCGTAGCTGTGGCAGCAGAATGAGGAAGTAAGAAAGCAGATGGATGAATCCTAGTGTTCTATTTGCATTTGCCACTTTACTCAGTCCAGGGCTCCAACTCCAAGGAAGACGTTGCCTCCATTCCTTAGCTAAACTGACTCAGTTCAGTTACACGCACACACACACTAAAAAGATGATGATGATAATAAACAACATCTTTCTACACCATATTTTGTTTGTTCCTTTGAATTCTTACCACAGAGGTCACAAGGACCTGGGAGCCAAAGGGACTCAGAGTGAGACCTCTGTGACAGTCTCTCCTAGAAAAGCTCCCTAATCGGATTCTACACATCTCTATCTTGTGGCTGCTGATATGGCTGGGGCGGGGGGAGGTGCCAGAAATTTCTACCTTATTATTCACTGTTTCTGCCTGATGGTTTTTTTTTAAACTTATTAAATTTTCCTTTGTGCTATTTTATTGAGTCAACCAATAACTCAAAGATGTTGAGTTGACTTGCTTCAGGGGTCCCACACGAAAGGCAGTCATGAGACCATATGGAGTGACAAAGGCTGAGTGGAATTCAGAAGATGGGAGAAGCCACAGACTAGAAACAGCAGTGGGTGTTTGCATGCATACAAGGGAGGCAGTCTGGCTTAAGTAACCCCAAAGTGCTACCACAGAAGACTGTATCAGTGGTTTGTGGATTTTTTTTAAAGTAGCCTGAAACAAGGGAACCTCTGCTGACCTATCTGCCATGGCTGATAGTGTCTCTGCAGCAGGACTCTCACCTTATGGAAGCCAAATGCATAACAGAATCCTCATTTCTCATAACTTCATTTTCAGCTTTTGTTTGGTTTGGTTTTGAGGCAAAATCTCACTATGTAGCCCAGGCTGCCTCAGGCCTCCTTAGCTCTAGGATTATCTTTCCATTTTAAAATGATCTCTCTCCCTTTGCCTTCACAAGTATAGTCTGTCTTAGTTACTTTTTCTGCTGCTGTGATAAATAAGCAAAAATAAACCACGGTGAAAGCAGTTTCAGGAAGGAAGGGTTTGTTTGGGCTGGCAGGTCCAGGTGGTGGTCCATCACGTCAGGATAGTCAAGATGACTGCAGGAGCTTGAGGCATTTGTTCATATTGCATTCCTAGGAAGAGTGCACTGAATGGGGTTTTCTCTTTTTCATGTAGTCCAGGAACAAGCCCTTGAAACACATTTAGGGTGACTCTTCTATCTCAATTAACCTAGTCTACACTGTCCCTCACAAGCATACCCAGAGGATTTTTCCCTAGGTGACTCTAGGTCCTATCAAGTTGACAATCAAAATAAACCATGAAACTATATTATTATGAATTAAATTCTTTGAAAGCAGATTATGTTATTTCCATTATTAACTTTCAAAATTAAAATATAATTATGTCATTCCTCTCCTTCCCTTTTCTCCCTCCTACTCTTCCCTTGTACTACCTTCTCAAATTATGACCTTTATTTCTTTAATTGCTGTTGTTCTTGGTGGCTTCTGAGGCTTGGTGTCAAGGTTTTAGTTAGATAGTCTGTGGGTCTTGGGGGCCCTCCTCATCAGCTCAGATGGGAAATTTTTGTGTAATCATTTTATGTTTGTGGGAGTTTTGCCGGCATTAAGTCTATATATTATGTGCATGCAGTACCTGGAAAGGCCAGAAGAGGACACTAGATCCCCTAGAACTGGCATTAGAGAAGGTTATGAGTCACCATGTAGGTGCTGGGAATTGAGCCCAGCTCCCTTGGAACAGCAGTCCTCTTAACCACTGAGCCATCTCTCCAGCCTGGGGTTCATTATAGAGAGAATGGTATACTTTTCAAGGTGTGTGGACAATAGTCAAAGGCACCATTATGTAGGACATACTATCAATGGATGAGATTGGACAAAGGCCAAAGAGACTATTGTGTGAACCTGTGTTTCAGCTTTGTTTTATACTAGTTCTAGTTTCTAGAACGACAGCTTTCCCTAGGGGATGGGTTTCTCCCACTTGCCCTGGTGACTGACAGGCCCTTTTGGATTAGGAGGGAACAATGAGTGTTGTTCTTTACCCTAAGGCCTCAAGCTAGGTAGATATTAATCTGGAGACACAACTCAGATTCCATTCTTCTGACTAGAAACCACAGTCATGTAGTTTCCGTTTCTGGTCTTAAGAGCTGCTGAATATGAAGTGGAGAGGAGTCTATCCTAAATGGCCTTCAAGCCAGCTATCTAGGTAGCCACCTAATAGTTTGGGGGGAAAAATAAAGATATGAGGAATTGAAAAGTTAGGAAGTAAGGATATGAAAGACAGACACACGATGTTAATCTCTATTATGAACCCAGATAGAAAAGAATTAGAGGATGTTACACTTCAGGAACCAATGAAGGGCCTACAAATATGACTTAGGAGTTAAGAGTACTTGCTGCTCTTGCAGAGGACTAGTGTTCAGTTCCTGCGCCCACATGGCAGCTGACAACCACCTGTAACTCCAATCCCAGTAGATCTCACACACTTTTGTGGCTTCTGTTGGTATGTCAAATATACACACTGTGCATAGATATACAAGTACGCAAAATACTCATGCACATAGGATAAAATAAATAAAATATTTAAAAATAAACAAGCAGTATTTGGGACTATTTGGGACTGGAGAGGTGCCCTTTTTGTTTGGTTAGAGGCAATGGCTGCTTTTTCCAGAGGCCACGGTTCAATCTCCAGTATAAGAATATCAAACACAAGTCTTTTCTATATACTATAAAACTTGTGTTTAGGATAAAGAATTAAAATCTTTTTTATCTTTCCCCCACCTTGTAAGACTTTTACGCAAATGTTTCAATCCTCAAGATCCAGAAAGATCACTGTTTACCCAAAGAACTGCTCTTTTATTCTAGGAATTTGATGGCCTGGCCCAGTGACCCCTTTCCTCTTCCTCCATTTCTTATGCATCAATGATTTTCAGACTAGCCAATTAAATATGACTGTGAAATGAGGCCTCAAGCAACGAGGAAGAGACACAACCACTATTTAAGTTAGAACAAACACACTTCCTATCTTTTGTGTATTCACTCTTTTGAATGAAGAGTGGGTACCTGTTGGGTCAAGAGTAAAGTTTGCCTTTCCCAGACACTTCCATTGGAATGGTGGTTTCTTCTTTTTCCTCTCAAAAATATTTGTAAAATGTTTTGGGGTCTGCTTACATCCAACATAACTCAACACCAGACCAATGCAGATGATAAAAATTTAATCAAGCCTCTACTGATCAATCAAGGCCACAGAACAGAAGTGGGAACTGAATTGTGACCCTGAAGGGACAGTGTACAGAATGTTTAAAGGATGAAACCCTAAAACAAGAGGGAGCCGGGTGGGCTATAGCATTGTCCAATCATATTTTAACGTAAGGGATTGGGCAAGGGAGTTCCCATCATTCAGGATAGGAGTTGGTTCCTGGGCCTGGGAACATGAACTTAGTCTGACTCTGCCAGTAAGATAGAGAAGTTGTCCTTCAGATGGCTAAACTCAGACAACTACCTCCTCACATGTTGTCCCTGAGATATCTGGACTCAGACAACTGTTTCCTTACAACTGTGTTCAGCTAATGGGAAGTCCCCAGTTCCCCTAGGGCCTGGGACCTTGAATTCAGTTTCTTCCTATGATTAAATTAAATGGGGTCTGAAAATGAAACGATAGTGCTCAGAATAAGTTTCTTTTGTTTGTTCCCCAACAGTAACACCAGAATCTATATTACAGCTACCAACAGGTTCTAACTTCAATCCCAAGGTATCCAAAAAGGGTATCATCTTCAGTATACACACACACACACACACACACACAGAGAGAGAGAGAACAATAAAGAAAACTTTCCCGAAATGAAATGACTAAACAATGTCACCGAATGCCAAACAGTAACAGAAAAGAGAGGTAATCCTGTAGATTTAAGCGTGTAAATGGTTTCTCTGGCCCAGAGAAACCCTGCATCTGCCGAAGGGCAAAGACTACACTGGCCGTTCTCAAAGCAGCTTCGGCTACAGGAAGAAAATATATGGATTTTTGAATTACTCGGGAGAAGTACACTTAGGACCTGCAGCAAACACTAATTAGGTCAGATTGACACGCGCGCCCCGGGCAACGGGCACAGCACGGCTAACACTACCATCTTTGAAACTGAGGACTATCCACGCCCATCTCTCTCGGGCTCTTTCCCGCCGCGGTCCTGGCGCGCGCGCGCGCACGCACGCCGCTCCCGCCCACCGCGCCTGCGCGGCGTGATGACGCCCCACGCTCCCGGAAGTAGGAGGTGTCTGGCGGAGTTTGTGTGGCCGCCGCCGCGGGAACCGGAGCGCGGTAGTTTTTCAAGGGAGAAAGGCGTTTTCGCCGGGGCTCGGTGAGGTGACGGCGAGAGTCGGCGGCCACCTCTCGGCGCAAGGGGCGGCATGGAGGACGAGCGGGACCGGCAGCGCGGCGGCGACGCGGTGCAGCAGAAGACGCCGCGGCCGGAGTATGAGGAGTCCCGGCCGCTGAGCGTGGAGGTGAGGCGCTCGCGCGGGGCCGCCTCGCTCGCTCGCTCGCTCCGCTGCCCGGTCCCCGTCGGGGCGGGCACCCTCAGCTCGACGGAGGAGGAGGTCGGGCGGGACGTTCCGAGTGAGAATTTTTCGTAAACATTCGCCGTGCGTGGGCGCACTGCCGTTCCATCCTCCCCGCGGCGCTGATTGGCTGAGTTACCACCCCCAGGTTCTGCTCCTAGCCCATTGCGGGTGCTCCGGCAGCCTGAGTCTTGAACCCCTGCCGTCCGCACCCGTTCCCGAGGGACCCTCTCTCCGTCTTTCCTCCGTCCCCTACTATCTCGCCTAGAACCCAGCCACGACCGACTTTCTAAGTAAATTGGAACCCCTCTAGTACTCCCCTCACGACAGCAGCGAGGTTGCAGGACGATCCCCAGGTTGCAGGACGATCCCCAGACTTATTTATCCGTCCTGATGAATCAGTGTCCGCTAGCGCCGCGAGTTGTGAATGAGGTGCCAAAATCCGTCGCTCTTTCGTAATTGGAATTGAGTCGTAGAGATCTTGGACGTTCGCGGGGCCAGAGAGCCTGCTCGGCCGGGAAAGGCTAGGCTCAAATCCAAAATGTCAAAAGGCGCGTGTTCGGAAGAGGTTTCCTAATGCCCTATGGATGCCATGTGTGTGCAGGTGCCTGCAAAAACCGAAATGGAGGTTACATGTGGATCCTGGGGACCGAGCTCTGAACCTCTCTGAAGAGCAGAAATTGCTCCTAATGGCTAAGCTCTCTCAGTTCTCTAGAGTGAATCTTTTAGCAGTCTCATTCTGTTTGCCCTTCCCACCTTTGCTCATTTCATATTGCACATCTTTTCTTTGCTGTCCACTCTGGCTTCTGTATGTTCTTTTTTATAGTGGAGGGTTTTCTTACGTTCTCGTGTTCCGCTTTTCCTGAGCATGCCTCTTTGGATCTTTGCAACTTTATCTTGTTCCCTTTGTTAAGTTGACACTTTGGAAGGCAGAAAGAAGCCTCATCGGGAAGATGCCCCTTTCATTCTAATGAATGTTGTCGATGACATCATCTAAGTCGTTTTGAAAGTTAATTTGCAAACCTTTTTATAAGAAAGGCTAAATATTCCTCATTGTCTTTCAGAATCCTGAAACTTTGACAAGTAATGCTTTGAAGGCCTGGGTCTGTGTTTATATTGACTATTTTAGATTTTAGCGACTATTTTGTTTGTAAAAACCTTGCTGTTAAGTACTCTTACTAAGTGAATATATATGTGCTTGTACACACACACACACACACACACACACACACACACACACACACGTTTATTTTCCTTGATTTCAGCCACACAAAGTTTTTTGTTGTATCAGCTAATTTCGATGGTTGATGTTAACCAATAGAAGGAAAGAACCATTTTTATGTTTGGACATTTTTGTTTCTGTGCAAATGCAAAAGCTTTTCTTTTTGTAAATAAGTAGTGCATGGTTTTTTGACAGCAAGATTGTGAAAACAGGTTTTATTTAGAAGTAGTTACTTTAGAAAACTTTGAACACTTTGAAACAGTAGGTTGTATTTATTTTTTAAAAGGCTTTCAAACAAGATAGAACCCCCTCAACAGAAAAAGAAAAGCAGGTTTTTGAGATACTCATATTTTTGTTTGGGAAAGGGTGCAAACCCATCCTTAAGTTCCACACTCTAAAGTACTTGTCTCCTGTATAGCAAATTAGTGAAGTTCATGATCCTTTCACATAATGTAAAAGGATGTTTTATTTGTAATAGTAGAAACCATATAATTGAGTACATGATGTAGAATGTAAGGATTCTATGAAAATGACTTTCTTTCCATGTGATTTCATCTCCACGTTTATCTGGCCAGTCCTATATGTGACATGTGACATTTATTGACTAAAGTGGATGCTAGTGCTAAACTTGGGCATTAATTTAGTAAACGAATGCGTGTTTGCAGAAAATTGTGCATGTGGGGTTTTAAATATCTCCTATTCTGTTATAGGTTTATTTAAACATCCTTTTTGTAGTTCTTCTTGTTGTTGAGAACTTGTAGTGTATACCTGAAATTTGGGAGGAAACAGTTTTCATAAAATCAATGCTGGAGTTGGACCTAGGCAGTGGAAGTAAATCTATAGAAATGACCATTTATATGTCTAGAATAGGTGTGTTTGTGTGGTAAATTTTCAAAGTTACAGACTTTAGATAAGAATTCTTCAAGTGTAATAGAGAATGATTTATCCAAGAGTTTTCAAATGTGTCAGAGAAGGATTTATTCAAAGAGAGCATTTGTATAAATTAAGATATCGATTTTGGTTAAAGTGTTCTTTTATGTTGATAATTTTGTAACCTGAATAAAGATGGAGCTTAAAAATCATTGTAAGTTTAAATATGAAGAATAAATCATCCTGATAATGTCTAAGGAGAAATTTAAATATTCCTGAAAGCTAATTATTTGGTCAAAGGGCAATGTTGTCTTAAAAACATTTGTATAAGCATATATAAATTTACAAAGTAAGGGCTTTGTTTCTGCAGCATGTATTTTTGACAAGGTTATTCATGCACTGAAATTGCTGGCCCCCTATTCTCAAAGGGGCTAGCAGTGAGAACCCTGAATTCGCTGGCTCAGCACCTAGTATTACACTACCAATAAGCTTGCCGAAGTGAGTTGAAAGTGGAGAGTGGGGGGTAATTTTTGATCCTTCGAAGTTAGTTTTAAGCTATGGACGGCAGCCTCTCTGTGCGGATTCCTCTTTATTATGAACTTTATTTAATTGGACAGTGTAAATTATGACCAAGCAAATACACATTAATATTTTTGACAGTTCTGAAAACACAGCTTATATTTGTAGCATTGCATGCAGAAAATAACTTTAAAAATTCCTTAGAAGTTAGTGTATTTGTGACTTAGGTTTGCCTGTGAGGAAAATAGAATGGCGTCATACAGCAGAAAGGCAGCAGTGTAGATTTGAATAAGTGATAATGTATGACTTAAATTGTGAGCTTTGAAACAAAGTGCATGTGTTTGCTTTAAGTGCTAGGAAGTTTTAGTACTGGACCAACATCTATTTTCTTTTCATTTAGGTCAGGTTCGTTAACTTTGTGAAATAAAGCCAGACCACAGAGTTCTACAAAATGAGGAAGTCACTGGTTCATATATGCACAGCGATGTGAAAGGTCACTTACATGGCCTATTTCTAAGTTTGGGGATATTGTTGTGAAAGGGCTTGTTTACAGTCTAATGATCTTAAGGAAAATCACCATTTATTAGTAGTTAGCCTGCTATAGACCCAATCTCATACTTAGAACAAATGCTACCTAAATACTGCTTACCATTGCCAAAGACCATCTGGGACAATTATACTTGTATAGGTGAGGGAACTACAGATCAGAGACGAGTGCTGCCCAAGGCCATGCTGCTGGTAAATCATCAACTGGGCTCCTTACTGTCATGGCTCTCCCTTTAATATCTGCCCTGCTTTTTCTTAGCTCCATTGCCTCTGAGGAATGTCATGACTCAGGATAGAATGAGGCCAGTTATACTGGAAACCCATCTTTCATCTTCCTGCCCTCCTCCACTGGCACCAAAGGGAACCTTTCATTATACATGTAGCATGGAGAACCCTTAGGAGTTTGCCTCTTTAAAATTTATTTGCACTAATTGTAAATTTCCTCTCTCCCCCTTTTCATAGAAAAAGCAGCGATGTAGACTTGATGGCAAAGAAACCGATGGACCTAAGTTCATTACCTCCAATGGGAGTGACTTCAGTGACCCTGTTTACAAGGAGATTGCCATGGCCAATGGCTGTATTAACAGAATGAGTAAGGAGGAGCTCAGAGCTAAACTTTCAGAATTTAAACTGGAAACAAGGTAATTAAAACTGACTTTTAAACTTATTAGCTTTAGAATGACTTTCCAGGTATAAAGTAGTACCTGCTCATTTTAGAAAATACTAAAAATGATAATAAAAATAAAATTTTCCTGCCATGAGATAATTCAAATTGGAACTGTAATTTATATGCTTTATCATGAGTCTTAGCATGCAACTCTGTTGCTCTCCTTTAGATGGCAAAAGGAGGTCTCCAAATCAAAGTTTGTGGCCATTTTAGAAATGTGTCATAGTCACGTCTGTTGTAGGAAGTATGCTTACTTAAGCACAAGGTCTTGTATAGTCTGAGCTGGCCTTGAGCACACAGTCGGTTTGCTCTGCCTCCTGAGTGCTGTATTCCAGGCTTACTTAACCATGCTGTTCTTGAAAATTTCACTTTATAGTTGTTCCTTTAGTCCACATGTTAGAGGATTTTTTTTCCTTTAGTTACTTCAGTTTTATAAAGGTTTGCCTAAAATCAGGTAGAAATCATTCACTTACCATCAGTTACTTTGTTTTAGCTTCTAAGGTAACTGATAATTGTCCATCACATTTAACTGTATTGGATGAAAAAGTGTAGCTTAGTGAACCCTTCTGTGTTCTGAGAAATACACACATAAGTTTTCTAAACTGTTTTCTACCCTTCTCCCCACCTTTTTTTATAGTCTGAGTTATGTGGCAAGAATGTCTTTTAGCATCCAAAAACATCCGTAGTGTTTGACAAACATCAAGAAAAAATCTGGCTGTATATAATAGTTGAAAAGATTGTTACAGGGTGGTGAGAATGATTATTCCTTCTAAGTGGAGTGCCTCTGCTTGTCTTCAGGTAGAACTGTGCTGCTTTTCAGAAGAGCACCTACCTGTTTCCCTTGTAGATTGTCACTGTCATAGTTCATAAGGAAAGCTGAGACTTTATTTTCTGGGCAGCTAGTTCAATGTTTGTACCACCATCAAATTTACATTGCTGTTTCTTTAGAGAAACAATAAATAAGACAAGAGAAAATAAATTAATAAAAGGTGATTTAATAAGACGAGAGAAAAGAAATCAATAAAAGGTGATTCGAAGTAGTCACATCTCAGGTCACTCAGTATCTTAATATGAAAAAGGTTGAGAGACTTTTCTAGGTTTTGATAATGTGTAAGGAAAACACTAAAACTCTGGGCATGGTGGTGCACACCTTCAGTATGAGCACCCAGGAGGCTGCAGAAGCTGGAGGACCCTGAGTTTAAGGCCAGCCTGGTCTACATATGAGACCCTGCCTCAAAAAAGAAAAGACTAAAATATTTTGTCTAAAAACAAGTACTGGTTGATTATCATCTTCACAGGTAGGGCCCTTGTTCAGGACTTCAGAAGTGGTTTAGAAAGGAAACCAAAGGCTTAAAACATGTGCATATTCAGTCACTGATTAACAATGTGACCAAGACACTGAACAACCTAGGTTTAGTCAGATTCTTACTGAGTGCAGCAGTGTTCTTTTCAAAGCATGCTCTAGGGTGATATAACCTCACTCACTTTACATTCAACTTTAGGCCCATAATGCTTTCATACCCTTAAGAGGTTTTTGTTTGTTTAGTTGTCTAACGCTGAATGCCAGAAGAAGAGTACGATGTGTTCAATTTATCTGAACTTTCTTACTCAGCGTTACAGGTTGTCCCGTTAGCTTCAGTTTTTATATCATGTATGTCTTAACATATAAGGCAGTGTTATGTGATTGTGCAAGGTTATGGTTTGAAATACTAGATACAATGAAGGAAACATTTGTCTTGTGAAGGAAAATTATGTCATATTAAGCATTTTGTTTTCACTAGCTCTGCTAACTTAGCTTTGAGTTTTTCTTCCCTTACATTTGTTTTAGCTAGCATTTGTTAGTTATGCTGTGGCTGCAACTGTGCAGCCCTTGCCAGCAGTTAGGAGTTTTGGTTCTTACTGTAACATTTACCTAATCTTATGTTTTTTAGAGGAGTTAAGGATGTTCTAAAGAAGAGACTAAAAAACTATTACAAGAAGCAGAAGTTGATGTTGAAAGAAAGCAATTGTGTGGACAGTTACTATGACTACATTTGCATTATTGACTTTGAAGCTACTTGTGAAGAGGGAAACCCAGCTGAGTTCATACATGAAATTATTGAGTTTCCTGTTGTTCTTTTGAATACACACACTTTAGAAATCGTAAGTGAATTGTTGCATTTTCATTTTATTTTTAGTAGCAACTGTTCTGGTGTTCATTAGTAATGTGGGAGCTCTTGTTTGCCATTTTATCTAGAAAGAAAATTATAAAAGAAGAGTTTTGCATATTCTGTGAGCTCTGTGTCAGCATAATGAAGCAGTTCCAGAAACTACTTTTCTTCTTTTCCATGAGCTAAAAGTGTGGTGTTTTTCTATTATGTAGAATGGCTGAGTAGATCCCCATCTCTAGGGAAGTGACCAATAAAATGGAAGAAAATACCATGGTACCTTGTGCTGGTCCCAGAGATAAGAATCTAGTTCTGAGAAGGGCCCTTGGCATCGACATATTTTCTTAAACTTCCTTAGGTGGTTTTGATGTGCAGTGAGGGTGGAGGGTAGTTTGGAGCATTAATTACTGATGGCATGGGGAAACAGCTAAACCTTAATTTCCAAGCCACACATAAGTATGTGGTAGGTTACTATTGGCACTGCATGTTCCAGACATCATAGAATGATCTCCTCAAAATAATACTTTTTACCTTGTAAAACTTGAATAAGGAGATATCCTAAAGCTTCATCAGCAGCTCACTGAGTACAGAAAGGTCTTGTCCACAGTGATGCACAGCTTTTCTGTTCAAAGCCTCTTTTAGTTATGTTCTTCTCCCGCTCCATCAGAGGGTGGCTTTCAGGAGTTAGTCCTCTCCTTGAACCCTGTGAAGCAGGGCCTCTTACGGTTTGTGCCACCTGCATAATCCAGCCTGTTTCTAAAGTTGTCTTCTACAGAACAGATTAGTAGTCAAAGGAAAAATGGCAGCTGTGAAAGCAGATATCTTGGATAACTCATTAGATTTCATTTCTTCTCTCAGTTCAGGACACTGATTTAGCACTTTTATTCCCTCCATGAGACATTAGGATGCATTGCTTTCTGGTGTGTTCTTGCCACATGCTGTCCCACCACAAGAGAATCCTCATTTTATTCCATTATACTGCTGGCTGCCCTCTTCTTTGCTTTCTTCCTGTCCTCTTATACTCATTCCAATCAATTTTAAGCTGTGTATTTTCTTTAAAATGTTTATAAAGGTGTGTGTGTGTGTGTGTGTGTGTGTGTGTGTGTGTGTGTGTGTGTGTACAGGCACCAGCTCATATGTTAAGGTCATAGGATAACTTTGAGTTGGTTCTCTCCTTTCACTTGTTAAAGTAGGATCTCTTACTGTTTCTGTTGCCTACCTACTCCAGGCTAGCTGGGTTGTGAGCTTCTGGGTAATTCTTCATCTAGTTGGTCTGTATTTCTATCCTTGTTATCACCCAGCTTCAACACAGTGGCCCAAGGAACCCTTTCAAAACCTTGCCATGACTCCCTGTTTAACTTTAAATTTAAACCAAGGAATAGTCCACGTGTGATCTAGCCCCCTTTTACCTGTGATTGCTTGATTGCAGTTTTTATGTATTTATTTATATTTTATTCAGTCCATTTCAGCCATACCAACTTGCTTCTGTTTTCTCAAAAAAGCTAGCCATTTTCCAGCAGGTTATTCCTCCCCCCACTCCCACAAACCCTACAGTGTTCTAGATGTTACCTCTAAATACAGCCCACCTGACTATCTCACTTAATAGGGTAACTTATAAACACTCCTATAGAGCCAGGATTTGGTCCATAAATGAATAGGTCTCTGTAATACACTTGTTGAAATTGATCCACTGCCCTTATCCTCATCCTTGCCCCCACCCCCCACCCTTTAAGACAGGATTTTACTATGTAGCCTTGGCTATGGAACTCACTGTGTAGATCAAGCTAGGTTTGAACTTAGAGATCCCTCTGCCTCAGTCTCCTAAGTGCTGAGATTAATGGTGCATACTACCAAGCAGGCTGTTGTGGAGGTTTCCTCCTAGCCCCAAGCTCCCAGAAATAAGACTCAGATTCAAACTATATTTACAGATACCTAGGCCATACAGCTAGGCTTGTCCCCTGAATAGCTTGTAACTTACTTAACCCATTTATTCTAGTCTAAGTTCTGCCATGTGGCTGGTCACATCTGTTCAGGTAACATTCGGGTGTCTTCCTCCATGTTCCTGGTGAATCTCCAGCACCTGGCACTCTTCCAGAATCCTGTCTGCCTCCTAGATGTCCCACATACTATTCCACCCTTTCCTGTAGGCCATAGGTTTTTTTTTTAATTGACAGGCAGATGCATCCATATAATACACAAGATATTCTTTCTATAGCAGACTCTGTGAAACTTTACCTCACTCATTGTTGCAATGTATTTAGTGTTACCTGATTGTAATGCCAAAGGCAGTTACATTTTTTTGCTTGTTTGTTTGTGTGTTTTTCGAGACAGAGTTTCTCTGAGGATTTCTGGCTGTCCTGGACTCACTCTGTAGATCAGACTAGCCTCGAACTCACAGAGATCCACCTGCCTCTGCCTCCCAAGTGCTGGGATTAAAGGCATGTGCCACCATGCCAGGTGTCAGTTACATCTTTGAAAGATTTTTTATCTAAAGTTACAATGGGACTGGCAGGATTGCTCAAGGGGTACTTGTTGCCTAGCCTGAAGGCCTGGAACCTGCATAATAGCAGAAGAGACATGACTACTCCCAGGTTGTCCTCTGGCCTCCACATTTGTACTGTGGTACTCACACATCCACACATACGTACACAAATACATTTAAGATGTTTAAAAATTAATAAATTATAAGCTATAAATTGAATGTGATAGCATGCTCCTTTAATCCCAGCACTCTTGAGGCAGAGAGAGCTAACCTGGTGTATGTAGTGAGCTCTAGACCAGCCAAGGCTATGTAGCAAGACATTGCCTCAAACAAACAAAAAACCCAGATAATTAAATTATAAACAATATATTGATACCTCTCAAGGACTTTTATAGACTTTGTATATTTATAATGTCCCACTGACTAATATTCTTGCTAAAATTAAAAAAGAGTGGTAAATGAAGAACATTTAACTTTTGAATGTTCCTTGCTGTTATTTTACTTTTTTTCTTTTACAGTTTTCATTAAACATCTGCTTAACAGATTGTTGTATGTGAAGATCAGTGTGTCTTATTTTGTTTTTATTCCTGGAGAGATGGCTCCGAGCACTGGTTGCTCTTCAAGGGGATCCAGTTCCTCATGCAGCTATCAACTGTCTGTGACCAGTTTCAGAAAATCCAGCACCCTCTTCTGGGAGACATACATGCAGACAAAATACACATATAAATAAAATAAAAATATCTTCCCCCAATTAAAAAAACAGCAACTTGTTCTTAGAAAGTATGAATATTTGTCACTTCTATTTTTTAAACTTGGGGGTGCTGGAGAGGTGGCTCAGCAGTTAGGGTGCACACTACTGTTTGAGTTCCCCTTATCAGTCACCTCACAGCTGATGGTAACTCCAGCTCTGGGAGATCCGATGTCCTCTTCTGGCTCCTATAGGCATATGCACACACATCCATGCACACAGAAGAAAATAACCCTAAAAATTTTAAATATTTTTCTACAAAAATTGATCTTTTTATCTGTATATAGTTAAGATTAAAAATTATCATCTTTAACTTCAGGATTTGAAATTGATCTTAATTTTCAAAAAATAATCCAGCAGGTCCTGATTTGGGGAAACAGTGTTCAACAGAAGGAAAAAGCAGTTTCCTCAAAGCCTGATAAAGTTCACAGAGTTGGGAGCATAAAACTTGAAAATCAACATGAGACTTGAGAAATGCTAAGCAATTAGTGTTCTTTTAAATTGCCAAAGATCACATGGTGAAGTTTGACTTTCAGTAGTTTCATTGAATGCTTTTATGGAACAAACAAGAGCTGATTTCCTACAATTGAAGCCTCATTTCTTCCAAAGAATGTATTGTTTTTAGAACCCATTACTGTAAAGTACCAACTGTGTCCATAGGCTTAACGGTCTTAAAATAGTACAAACAAGATGGCCAACGTTTTATATGGCAAGAAAATGTTTACCTCCGCTTTGGTTTGAAGATTTGCTTTTAGACACCTGCTAACTTGAGATTTCTTTTTAAGCCCAAATTAAGCTGTGTCTTTACATTTAAATATCAGAGGGCTTTGTGATGGGGGATTCTCCTTAGGAACTCTGAAATGATCTGCTGTGGCTGGATTTGTTTTGTGGTATGTGTGTCATGTACTGGAGTCATGTAAAGCACTCTCACCTGTGTCTGTCCCCTGCAGGAAGACACATTTCAGCAGTATGTCAGACCAGGGTTGAATGGGAAGCTTTCCGATTTCTGCATCAGTCTTACTGGAATTACTCAGGTGATTATTCTGTTTTCATTTCTGTAGGTTTTGGCAGTTCCTTATTTTGAATTTGAAAATTTTAAATCAGTGATTTACTTTGTGAGTAGTTTAAAAATTGTTATGAGAAATTTAATGTACTGTTTTCCTTGCTTGGTAAAAGTATTTCATATTGTAATCAAAACAACAACAAAAGCAGGCTGAAGAGATGGTTCAGTGGTTCAGAGCAGTGACTATCTTCCAGAGGATGCGGGTTTGATTCCCAGCACCCACATGGTGACTCATAAGAATAACTCCAGACCCATGATCCAGTGCTCTCTTCTGGCCTCTATGGTCACTGAACACACATAGCTAACACATCAGGGCAAAATACCCATATACATAAAATTTAAAAAGATGTTTTAAATAAATTATGTTATAATAATGATAAAGAAAACTTTTTAAACCAAAGCCTTAGAGCTGGTGCAGTGATGTGTGCCATAGTCTCACATGCTAAGGGAGTAGGGGTGCAGTTCTGAAGCTAGAGGCTCTCTTGAACACAGATGTCTGAGGCTAGCTTGGGTAGCACCGGCAGAGCCTCACCTCAGAAACAACAGCCAGAGCCAAAGAGCCAGCTCTAAACTTGGCAGCATTTTTGTTATCTACCCCCCCCCCCAGCTGTAATGATGCAATGAAGATTTCAGCTGTAAATGGAGCATTAGTAAGGTAAGTATGGCTGTGCTGTACCCACAGATGGCCTTTAGGATCTGTCTGTTTGCAGTCGTCACTATATGCCTTTGGTGGTTGATCTCTAAGTTTTGTTTATGTTCTAATATGTAGGCCTTTGTTAATTTATTTGGTTCCTTCATCAGTTTGTTATTCCACACATAGTTTAGTGCCCACTGTGTATGTTAAGTCTAATCAGTTTCTGCTTCAGTTGTCTGTAAATCAGGGGATAGACAGAAGAAACTAAGAGTCCCAGTTTGGGTAGGAAGAGTGATAGGTCAGTACCTCATTAGGCTGTGTAGCCATCCATACAGAGGGCTTACATGTGTGTTGGAAGGTAGGGCTGCCTGAGACACGTCTTCATGTTGATGAACTTGGGCTGAATCACGATAAGTAGACGGGCAGAAAGGAAGGACTTGGACTTTAAGGGTGCTGTGCAGAACTCAGTATAGTTCAGAATGGCTCACATCTGTGGGCTCTTGAGTCTATGTTTGAGCTGAGATCAAATCATCAGGTTCTATGACCCTGAAAGCATGTGTCAGACATCCAGTGTGTCACGTTGATGTTTTATAAAGTTCAGCCCCGTGGCAGTGTGGCACACTGTGCCACACACACTGTGACTTAGTGTACTCTGGAGAAGTGTGAGATTTGAGATGAGGAGAATTCATGGGGGCAGTAGCATATGGAAGGTTTGCCCATTGTCCATAAAGAGTCAGTTTATCACCGAGAGCCGCTGAAGTCAATCTTTGTTCTACTTTGCTCTCTGGTGCTATAGTAAACACTGCAACCAAAACAACATGGGAGGCAAGGGTTTATTACTTCAGCTTATACTTTCAGATCACAGTCCCCCACTGATGGAAGTCAGGGCAGGAACGGAAGCA
>CAJQZJ010032150.1:5775083-5845765 GCA_907164525.1 Lophiomys imhausi | reverse complement strand
GTCCCCCACTGATGGAAGTCAGGGCAGGAACGGAAGCAGACACTGGAGGACTCACTAGCTTGCTCTCTGGCTCATGCTCAGCTGGCTTTCTTATGCAGCAGGATCCCTAGGCACCTGCCTAGGGATGGCTCTGCCCACAGTGGGTTTGGCCCTCCTGCATCAGCAGTCGAGACACTTCCTCCACAGGCCAGTCTGATGCAGGCAGTTCTTCAGGTTCAGACTTCCCAGGTGACTGTAGGTCACCTGTGTCAGGTTGACAAAACCAAGACTATCTTTTTTGTACAATCAGTTGAAAGCTGTCCTTAATTCTTGGCTATAAAATGATTTCTTAATTGTATCAGGTGAACATTTAGGTGGTAAGTAGATCTAAGTGATGGAAATCACAGAAAATTTGACACTCACATACTTACTGTTTGTTTCCCTCCGGTCTGTCTGGCTGTGTTCTAGGGCTGTAAGCAGTAACTGCTATAACCTCATTCTTCTTTTGTCTCTTCAGGATCAGGTAGACAGAGCCGATGCTTTCCCTCAGGTCCTGAAGAAAGTAGTTGAGTGGATGAAGTCAAAGGAATTAGGAACGAAATACAAATACTGCATTTTAACAGATGGGTAAGTAGGAAAGTAATTTTTAACAATAAAGAGGCTCTTACTCATTTAACTCCTAGAATATCCATGGAGTGTTGGTTATTAAAAGTCCCCAGGAGTCACTCCACAAGAAAAGAGTGGTTTTTCTTCTCACATTCTTTCCCTAAAGTTTGAATTCTCGGGATGGAGGAAAGGAGGGAAGCCACCATCACATCAAGTCTATGGCTAGAGACCCAGTGTGATTATGTACTCCTGTGTGATGCTGAAACAGTGCATCTGTAATCCTGTGGTGTCTGTCGTGGCATTTGCTTTTTCACAGTGGCCTTCAGCTTGGCGTCCTCTCATGAACACACTCCACACACAACCTGCTTCACCCATCATTATTCTGCCATCCATTTGAAGGACTTACCCTTTCTCTGCCCAATTCATGTTTTCCTTCTGAGAGAACCTCGTCCTTATCACCTTTTCCTTTTGTTTTACCCTGGCACAACAGTTCACATTGATCTTTCTATCTCTTACAGCCCTTAGAATGTCTACCATTCTGACTAACTGTCTGATGTGTGATCTTTTTGTAACGAAGTTGCAATCCTTTCAGAGCATGCCCTTCTATTACTCCATAGTCTTCCATAACACTTCCTGTAGTGCCAAGTCCAGAGTTATCTATTCAATGAAAAGGGAAATGAGAGCTGGTTGTCGGGTTCTCATCTGTAATCCCCTCACTTTCAGGTTGGAGGCAGGAGTGTCATGGATTCAAGGTCAGCCTACATAGAGAGTTTGAGGCAAGCCTGGACTGTATTTTGAGACCCTATCTCAAAAATCTGCTTACGCCCCCTCCTAACCCCCCCCCCCCAAGGAAAAATGAAAGTCTACATAGGAAAGTCTGAAGGGTTGAAAGACAGATTAGACATTGTACCAAGGTCTCTGCACCACAGCGCCATCAGAAGTGCGGGAAGAAGCTGTAAACAGCCCTGTTGTGGTTTATGCTGTGCTGGTGTGCTCCCCTGTTAGGGTGTTGTTCACATAGAACTTCACACATGGCAGGAGGTGCACATGGAACTTAGCACATCATCATTGCCTAGAGAGATCTGGACAGGACTCTTTAGAATTTTCACTGATTTTAGCCCTGAGCAGTGTCCTGCTGACATTGATGGTTATTTCTGTCATAGCACAGCAAGGACAGTTCTTTACAATCTCACATTCTAGGATGGACCATTCAGAATCGGTGTGACGGGTTGTTCTGTTTGTTTGTTTTTTAGTTAGAGCAGTAGCAAAAATAGTAATTGATGCCTCCACAAATAATTTAGGCAGCTCAGGCAGTCTGCTCAGAGTTGGTGGGGATCAGCTCAGGCTATTAAAAGGACACAGAAGCAGTAGGATCCTAGAGTACACAGTTGTTTTTAATTTTGTAGTAGCTGAGTTAGAGGTGGTAAAATTCCCATTGAAGGTTCTAGTTGCTGCTGTTGTGACTCTCTCCCCAAGAAGAGCCACTTTCTAATTAACTCAGTTTCCACATTGTACACTCGGTACTTAACCTGGCTTGGTTTTGAGACAAGGTCTCACTGTGTAGCCCTGCTGCCTGGTAGCGGTAGCTGCAGCCTTCAGAGTGCTAGCATTAAGGGGTGCACACTATACCCTGATCTAAGGTAGCACTGACCTTAACACTGAGAGCAGTGGACCGATAGCAGACCAGGTTGTGTTTTAGCTCCTAAGATTTGTCTTTGAGTTAGTAGAACCTAACTAAAATGATGAATTTGGTGTTACATGTCAGCCTAACAGTTACACAGAACTCAGCAAGATTGAAGTTTGCCCAAGAATCAGAGCCACAAAAGCAATCAAGATGAGCCTAGTAAGAATCAGTTTGTGAGGCGGGCATGGTGGCACAGGCCTTTAATCCCAGCACTTGGGAGGCAGAGGCAGGCGGATCTCTGTGAGTTCAAGGCCAGCCTGGTCTACAGAGTGAGTCCAGGACAGTCAGAGTTACACAGAGAAACCCTGTCTTGGAAAAAAAAAAAATTAGTTTGTGAAGAAAATACTGTTAAAAGCACTTTTTTTCCCTCTTTAAAGCTTAGATATATTTTGTAGGAATTGAGGTTGATTTTCTAAGATTGGTGTTTTGTGTGAATATGAGAAAGTAATGTAAGTAAAGCACAAATAGACAAGTTAAAATAGTATTTTAGTACTAGTTTAGCTTTTGTTTTACACCTTTTCTTCCTCTTTTTGTAAGTTCCTGGGATATGAGTAAGTTCTTAAACATCCAGTGTCAACTCAGCAGAATCAAATACCCTCCTTTTGCTAAAAAGTGGATCAATATTCGAAAGTCATATGGAAACTTTTATAAGGTAACAATCTTCCTTTTTTATTGGTTATGCTCGTAACCATGTGTGCTCTATTTTACCTGTATAAGTCAACTGTGATTCTGTATAGGTGTTCACTTGCGTTCAGTGCGTATGAGTGTTTTGTCTGCGTGTATGTATGTGCTCCAGATGTACACCTGCTGCCCATAGAGGAGAAGATGGTGTCAGATCCGCTGGAACTGGAGTTAGAGATGGCTGCGAGCCACCATACGGGTGCTGGAAAGCCAAACTCTGCGTGAGCATCAAGTGCTTTTAACAGCCGAGCCATCCCTCCATCCCCTGTAGTTTTTTTAAGGTGTTTTTCACAGAAAAGAACCCATCTAAGTTTTACTTTTTAGAATCTCTGTTGTGTTCAGATTAGAATTACAGCTCCTCTCTCTGCCTTTTATTCTCATTTAATACATCGTGTTTAACGGGACAGAGGTTCATACATAGATTGCTTGTGAGACAAATGCTATTGAATTTATTTCGTGGTCTTTTTGTTTTTGTTTGTTTGTTTGTTTGTTTGTTTTTATGTAATACTAGAACTTGAGCCCAGGGCCTCATGTTTGCTGGGCAAGCCCTATACGCCTATGCTGTCTCCACTAATTTTTAATTCTACTTTATTTTGATCAAAGTTAACATGTATAAGTATTGTAAATTCAAAGTTTTTTCTTTTCTTTTTTTTTTTTTGGTGTTTTGTTTGTTTTGTTCTGATTTTCAAGACAGGGTTTCTCTGTGAAACAGCCCTGGCTGTCCCAGACTCACTTTGTAGAACAGGTTAGCCTTGAATTCATAGAGATCCTCCTGCCTCTGCATCCCGAGTGCTGAGATTAAAAGGTGTCCAGCTTTAAAGTAATGTTTTAAGATGTAGAGAAATGTGCATTTCCTGTCACAGTCCTCATCAGAAGTGGCTCTTATTCTAAAACATTATCTTTTAACTTTGAAAAGCTATTTCATATAATTACCTTTGTACTTTTTCAGTTGCATGTTTATGGTGTACTTGAATTTTCCTTGTAACATGCCTGTTGAATTCTTAACAGTGGAGGATGGCTTAGCTCTATTCACACCCCTGTCCCCAGTTGCCCTTCCCACCCCACATCTTTGTAGTCAGAGAATTCTTTAAGGCTCCTGGCTATGAAGACTACTTGCAAAGCCTCTTTCTCCTGTTCTTTGTATTGTTATGGAGGCAGGGGCTCACCATGTGCTGAGATTGTGGGCATGTGCCACCACCCCTGGCTGCCTGGAAATGTCTGTCACTACCAGTCAAAATGTGACACTTCTCAGTACTCAAAACAGTCTGATTTGCAGGATTACTTTCTTGGAGCCGTTAATTTTATCAGTCTTCTAAAAACCCCTTGGGAGTTTTCTTTGTTTTCTATCACATCTCAGATTCTGTGTCAGCATCTTTCTCCCTTTACAGCATCTTTTTGTAAAGTATGTCCTAAAGTAGTTTTTTTTTTGTTTTGTTTTTTGTTTTTTTTTAGTGTGCGTTTCCTTAAAACTTTATTGAAAATTACATTTGGCAGGGCAGGGAGAGGGTCTCCCCCCAGTATAGGGTTTTTCTGAGCCATGTTGCTGTAAATGTTCCTGTTTTCTGGTTCCTTTGTGTGTTCACTTCCCTGGGTATGTACATCATTGACATTGCTAAGCAACACAAGGTCTTCTTCCACTCTGCCGCCTCTTTAGCAGTAGGTTTACTGTAGTTCCATATCTTTGCTGCCATCTGAAATTGACAGACATTTGGGTGTTTGTTAATCCAGTGGGAGTGTGTTGCTATCTGTCCATCCTTTTTTCTTTTAAATTAGGTCCCAGCCTTTTGTTACTAGCTTAACATGGTTTGGCTATGGCTTGCTAGTCCTTTGATTTTATTTTATAATTTACCTGTTTTTGTAGATTTTTCTTGTCACACGTTTTGGGAATTAAAAAAATTAAAAGAAAAAACGTTTTTTAAAATGTTAAAGAAAATTCAAAACATATCTGAGCCCTTATAAATTCACGGTCAGGCTAGTTCCAGTGGTACCCTCGCTCACTTCTCTTTACTATTTTGAATCAGAAACAGCAGCTCATCCATCGCCTTAAACCATTAAGAGTTGATTCGGTCTTAGCTTGCCTCCCTGTTCTACAGTATGGAGATTCTCCCTTTTCTACATTCTGGGCACACCTTCTCAGTTTCACTCATTTTAATTCGTTCCCCACTGGTCAATACCTCAGTTAGGGCTGGAAGATGGACATCCAGCTCTATGGCCCAAGGGCACTCCAGCCCCACACCTTTGCACTGGTTGTGTTTCTTCTGCAATTATGACTGATGGTTTCGGAGGGTGTGGTAGTCTACGCTGGCACCTATGTTCTTTCAGTACTTGTAATTCAGTCCAAGCCCTCTGGCTTTTAGAGTCTCCATTGAGAAGTCAGATGTTATTCTAGGGGGTCCCCCTTTGTATGTGGCTTGGTCTTTTTCCCCTGCAGCTTTTAATATCCTTTTCTTGTTCTGTACGTTTAAATATTTGGATTATTAAAGTGCGATGGGGAATTTCTTTTCTGGTCCTGTGTATTTGGTGTTCTGTGTACCCCTTGAACCTTGATGGGCAGCTCTTTTTTTTTTTTTTTTTTAAAGATTTATTTATTGTGTATACAGTGTTCTGTCTGCAGGTATATCTGCAGGCCAGAAGAGGGCACCAGATTTCATTATGGATGGTTGTGAGCCACCATGTGGTTGCTGGGAATTGAGCTCATGACCTCTGGAAGAGCCAGTGCTCTTAACCGCTGAGCCATCTCTCCAGCCCGATGGGCAGCTCTTTAGATTTAGGAAATTGTCTTCTGTGATTTTGTTAAAAATGTTTTTTTGTGCAATTGACCTAGGTTTCTTCTTCCTTCTTTGTACCTATTATTTGTAGGTTTGGTCTTTTTATATATAGTCTCTTATCCTAGATTTCCTGTATGTTTTCTGCCTGGGTTGTTTGTTTCTTTGCTTGTTTTTAAAATTTATCATTTTCTTTGACCAGTCTTTTCTTCTGCTAGGTCTTTATGACCTGAAATTCTCTCTTCCACTTCACTTTTCCCTGAGCTTTTTATTTTGCCTTACTGAGATTTTCATCTCAAATTTTATTTTTTTTTCCTTTGGTTCTTTAGAGTCATGATATCACTATGTAGCCCTGGCTGTCCAGGAACTCACTATGTAGACCAGGCTGGCCTAGAACTCACAGAGGTAGCTCACTGCTTCCAGAGTGCTAGGATTTAAGGCATATGTTCTACTTTTCTTTAGTGATTTTTTTTTCTCCTTAGATTCTATTTTTTGTCTTGAATTGTTTTTATTATTATTTATATTATTATTTCATCCAACCATTTGTGTTTTCCTGGTCTTCATTCAGGCATTTATTCATACCCTTGAACATATGCATAATTACCATCTTGAAGTTTTCGTGTTACGCTTTGGCTAAGTTTCTTTTTTCAGGGAAAACTCAATAGGGGTGTGCCAGCTGTTAATTTTGTTTCTTTTCAGTTTAACTGTTCAGAGTATCAAAATTACTTATCAGGCTGTTTATTTTCAGGTTCCCAGAAGCCAAACCAAACTCACAATAATGCTTGAAAAATTAGGAATGGATTATGATGGGCGGCCTCACAGTGGTCTCGATGACTCTAAGAATATTGCCAGAATAGCAGTTCGGATGCTTCAGGATGGATGCGAACTTCGAATCAATGAAAAAATACACGGAGGACAGTTGATGAGTGTGTCCTCTTCGTTACCAATAGAGGGCGCTCCAGCTCCACAAATGCCACATAGTAGGAAGTAACTGCATTTTTGTATGGATCAGTTACTACAAAGAGGTAGCAAATAAATTACTCTGAGCTAGTGCAGCCTTCAAGGACCTTAAACATTTAAGATCTTACTAAAATTATAGATAGGTGAATATGTATGCAAACATTTTGTGGAAGGACATACAGAATTCTTTGTCACCAGCACTTTTGATATGAGCAGTATTTGTTACACAGTAACCATTCCTGCTTAGAACTGAATTTTATAACATAAGGTGTCCAAGATATGTTCCTTTAGTTTGAAGATGAGAAGTTTTATTGGTTCATTCCTTGAACGTCTTGTCTTACTTATGTTGAAATTTGAAAATAAATTTCTACGTCACCATTAAATGAAATATGTTCTTAGAAGTATAGAAAGGATTGAAAGGTAGTGTTTATCTTCCCATTGAATTTTATGCAAAATATAGTCCCTTTAATTTTTTAGGTTTGTAGGTGAAGTTGAGGGTTATCGTTTCGGGGTTTGTTCCAGGAATGCCATGTGGGTACCAGATTCCACAATGTTGAAGGTCTGTATTTCAAATGGCATAATGTTTGTATATAACCTACATATATTCTTCCATATATTTTAATGATCTCTAGATAGCTTATACTTAATACAAACAAATGGTTGTGTTGTTCAGGGAATAATGGGAAGAATAAAAGTCTACAAGTTAGGGTAGACACAACCATAGTAGACCTCACTACAGACCACATGAATAAGTTGCTCAGCAGCAGCTGGAAACAAACCAAGGATCTGATGGTGGAGATGACCGCACTGGTCCAGAGCATCACACACTGGTCCATTCAGCACAGTCATGCTGAGCAGCACATCCACACTTCAGCAGAACGTTTTCTGCATATACTCAAGCCAGGTTGCTGTTTCTAAAGGTCCCTGCCCCCAAGCTTGACAACCTGAGTTTGATCCCCAGGACCCACATGGTGGTGGACGGAGGCATCAACTCAAAGACATCCTCTGGCCCTTTACAAGCACACTGCTGGAATTGCACCCACACGGACACATGTGCATCCAGAATGAATAAGATGTGGTGAAGTGTACTGGGACACATCTTCCAGTTTCATCTTGTAACTGGAGACCTTGTAGTAGATTATAGGGTCTGGTTAGAAATCTAGCTACTGATGAGATTAATGAAGAGGTACAAGAGCCAGCCTAGTGGCTCACACATGTAATTCCAACACCTAAGAATAAGGCAGAGGTGAATCTGAGGCCACTCATGTCCACAGAATTAGATCCCGACTCCAAAAAGTGTCATTAAAAAATACAAGTGGAATTAGGAAAGCTCTATGTGCAAATCAGTGGGAGTTTTTGAAGGTGTCTTCATTGGCTTCCCTCTCCATTGTGAATGTGTGTTTGCCCTGCTTTGAGATTGACTCAATGTTCAGCTCATGATAAGCATTGACCTTTGTGTTCAGCTATGAGGTTAAGTGTTTTGTGCCATAGTAAAGTACCTGGCTTGTCTTAGTGAGTGACTAGTATATATTGGAAAGTAATTCCTATTTCTAAAATCAAACTGTGCTTTGGAGATAATGCTGTAACACTGTCTAGAGCTCAAAGTGTGAACTTTTAGAATTAAATCCCTCTCAAGCTTTTCATGAACCAATTTCATTGACATTGCTTGTTTTTGTTGTTGTTATTATTTGTTTGTTTAACCTTTAATGGTAATTGTGATGCCACATTATTTCTGTGGTTAATATAATCTAGTAGATTTCATCATGTTTTCCAACCCTGTACATAGGAGAAAAGACAGTAGATGTGCTTAGTGGCATGAGAATTCTCTCCACAGGCTTGTGGGTTTCTTGAGCCGGTGAGCTTGTCGTGAAGCAGAGGGATGGAAGATAGAGAGCCATTGTGAGTGACAGCTGCCACGAGGCCCGCTAGGGTACTCTTCAGGGGACTTTCCCACAAAAGCCATGTTGGCATAGGGACAGGTTCATGACCTAGAAAAATAATTGCTTGTCACATGATTGCATGGTTGCTACTGAATAGCCGAAGCTACAATTGAAAATTTGGAAAATAGTAGGAAATACTAATACCTTCCTGGCTTTTTAATTTTTTTTTTTTTAAATCAGGCTGTTTAAATTTCTTCCTGACAGTCATACACATACCTCCTTTCTTTCTTTCTTTCTTTCTTTCTTTCTTTCTTTCTTTCTTTTCTTTTCTTTTCTTTTCTTTTCTTTCTTTCTTGGATTTGAGCAATGCTTGGAAGTGATGGTGCATGCTCTTAATCCCAGCACTTTGGAGACAGGCGGATCTCTGTGAGTTCGAGGCCAACCTGGTCTATAGCCAGGGATACACAGAGCAACCCTATCTCAAAGGAAAGGAAGGAAGAGAATTTCAACAATACAAATTTTAGAATTCTTTTGGCTCTTTTTACTTACTTTGTAAGCCTCTGGCAGACCCCTCTGATTTGACTGGGACTTCTGCTGAGGTGACTTGTCTATAGAATCAGGAATTCTTGAAAGGAAAATGCTGAGGAATGACTGCCATTGTGTATAAAGATATTTGAGGCTTGTTATAATGTGCTACACTGATACTAGTATTTACTAATAGTTACTTAAAGCCTTTGCTTTCTTAGTCATCAGTAGCCATGTTAATTTTCTTGCTTTCCTTTTACTCACTTGGAAACATTGAGGTGGGGTTTTTGTTTGTTTAGTTGGTTGGGTTTTTTTTTCCTGTATTTTCAAGTCTTCTATATTTCAACTGTTATATATACTCAGCTATATTTTATCTGATTTTTGTCTCCTGTTTGTATTAAATACTGACATTGACACTGAAAACTACTCATTTTCTTTCTCTCCACTTTTCCCTCATTAATGTAACTTTATATAATTGCGCTTGTTTCACATTTTCTCTCTTAAGCTATCACCCAAATAGCCAAATAATTGAGATTCTAGTATATATTTGTTAAATAAGCTTCATAACACAAGAACTGAGCAGTTATTATAATATTCTTTTTTTGTTTGTTTGTTTTTCAAGACAGGGTTTCTCTGTGTATCAGCCCTTGGCTATCCTGCACTCACTTTGTAGACCAGGCTAGCCTTGAGCTCACAGAGATCCACCTGCCTCTGCCTCTCGAGTGCTGGGATTAAAGGTGAGGCACCACGCCTGGCCTGTATGTTGTATGAAAGGAAGGTTATTCCTCTACTCTTAACCTACAAAGCTAATCTGGGTTCCTCCCAGTATAAATCCCAGAGATACTTGCTCTTTGTGACTTTCCTGCTTCAGCTGCTCTCTCCTGGCCTCTCTTGCACCTCTACCTGTCCCTGAATCCCCCTACTTCCCCCATCTTACTCCTCCTCCCCTGGAGGGCAGGAAGTCCAAGCCCTGTTCTCTCCCCTGCTCAGTGATTGGCTGTAAGCTGCTTTATTGGCATATCAGGGGACAGTTGGGGAGCATTGTTTACACAACATTGAGACATGAGATTCTCAAAACTAGAACTGTAACCAGCTATGGGGGTACAGAACTTAGCATTTGAATTACACAGTAACTTTATCCCTACATCCGTCCTTTGACTGGAGTAAGCAAAAAAATGAAGTGGTTTTTCTCTTTTTAAACATTTGTTTTTGTGTGTATGTGTGCCTGTGAGTTTTTGTGCACCATATGCCCTTAGGTTCCTGTGGAGGCCTGAGGGTGTCGGATGTCTTGGAACTGGAGTTGCAGGTGCTTATGAGAAAGCACGTCATGTGGATATGGGACCCTGAGTCCATGCCTCAAGAGCAGTCCTCACTCAACCCTGAGCCATCTCTCCAGCCCCAAAGAAAGGTTTTTCTGACTTCCTTTTTCCATTCTTTTAGTCTTTAGAGACCTGTTTATCCTGCTATGGGGATCAATTTTCTCAGCTGGGTTAACATGAAAGACCATGGGAGTCATGCTAACATGGTACTCAGTAAAGGGAGGTACTGTCGCTAAAGAGTTGTTTATGTAAATGATATTTTCTCGAAAGATGAAAGAACATTTAATTCCTCTTCCTGAATATTGCCTTTAGTATTAATGTGAAGAATACTTTGGAGAGGAAGGGAAGGTGGGTAGTAGGAGTTCTGGAGAAGGAGGGATTGCCAGTGGTCAGTACAAGAAGGAGCACCAGAGAATTCCCCCATCTCAGAAGTGAGCTGGCCCATGTTCTTGTGAAGTCTGTGAAGGGCGCATCCTGTCCCAAGGAAGACTTTCTGTGCTGCTAGAGTTCCTTGGTGATGGGCTGTGCCCTTGTTTTTCATTCCAGCAGCGTGTTGACATGCTTTGCAGACAGGGTTGATTCCATTGTTGATAAATGAGTGATCCCATTAAGTATCTGGTCCTCAGTGCTGACCCGAATTTCAGCTCTTCCTGCCCCAGCACAGTATCAAGCTCACACTAGACAGAACAGGAGATCAGCAAAGTATATATAACCACGAAGCAGGTCTGATGGCCAAGTGGCAAACTAAAATCAAAAGGGTGTGTGTGTGTGTTTGTCTTTGACAGGGTGTGTGTATGTGTAGTCTAGACCATCTTCAGATTCTTCAGTGGGATTGCACATACGTGCTGCCATGGCTGTCATGTGACTTTTAGCCTGGGAATTCTGTGAAATAAAATTTCAATGTTGTAAATAAAGCTTTGTGGACTAGCTCCCATTCACAGTTGTTTGCCTGTGTTCTGTGTTTTTGTGCTACAGCAGCGGAGGTGAATGTTCACTCTAGAAACCTCACCAGTGATCTGCTTAGTCCTCTAGAAGGTTGTGTTGACCTCTCCCTTACTGAAAGCATTATTAAGCCCTCTGTTCAAAAAAAAAAAAAATGCTGATAATATGAGAACCCTAGAGCAGAATGTTACAGTACAATAAAAGTTACATTGGGTATCAGTGGAGCAGACCAGTCTGAATCTATCTTCAAATGTAACAAGCTCTTGAGTCTTTGGGGAAATAGCATAAGTGGGTAAGGAAAAGGATTTTTGAGTTATTTTGTTTTCTTTTGTTTTTTAAAGTTAACCTCAGATAAACTGTTGGTATCTTGTGTCAGGTAAGAGGCTAAAAGGCTTAAGCGTAGGGTTAGGGGCTAGGGTACTGTCATCCCTGCCACCTGTGGATACCTAACTGTCATGATGCCGCAGTTCTGTGTACGCTGTCATGGTGGCATAGAACCTTTTTTTTTTTTTCCATATTCTTGGAGTCATCTCTAGATGTCTTAGAGATTCTCTCAGGTGAATGCTATGGAAATAGCTACATGCAGTGTTGTTGGGGGAAAATGTCTATGTTCAGTACAGATACATTTCTTTCTTACACTTTTTTTAATGTGTGTCAGAGTACCCTCAGGCCTGAAAGGGGCATTAGATTCCCTGGAACTGGAATTACAGATGGGTGTGAGCTGCTGTAAGGGTGTTGGGAATGGAACCTGGGTCCTCTACAAGAACAGCAAGTATTAACTGCTTAGCCATGTCGCCAGCCCTGATGTATTTCTTTTTAAACCTTGTTTTCAGTCTATAGCTCAGTGAAGCTGCAGGTACAGAACCTTTGGAGTCAGGAACCAGCAGTTGTTTCTCTAGATTGTGTGTCAAGGCTTGAGTAAGCGAGTGGGGATTCTGAAGCATCACATACAGTCTGCTTTGCACATCCAAGGGAGTGCCCTGAAGGTACGTCACTTACAGGGTTTGTTCTGTTGGTTTTTTTGTTTGTTTTTCTTTGTTGAGTGAATACTGACCAATCCAGATTTGTGTAGTATGATTAGTAACAATTTTAGTTTAATAGAATAACAATATAAGTCCTTTCCTGTTTGATCAAGAGAACAAAATAACTTATAAACTTTCTGTGTGGTGTTGCTGTCTGTAGCAGAGGGCCGTTCTTGCTGGCCGATTACTGCTCCTTTGAACTTGGTTTATTTTCTTCATTGGTTTATCCTTATCAGTGGGACCACTTCACCTTAGTCCTGAAAGACGATCAAGATTCCTGGTCTTTTCTCCCCCATTGTAGTATATATACATCCTTGGCATATCACATCCTCAACCACTGCTAAATTGAACTGGCTTTTGTCTCACTATCTTAGTCCATTTTATGATGCTGACACAGTGCCACACACTAGGCCTTTATAAAGGGCAGTTTGGTTCCTCGTTGTTTTGAAGGCTGGAAGGCCAGTCCCTAGGTGGTATGTTTGGTAAGGGCCTTCTTGACATGTCAGCGTGATGTAGAGAAAATGGTGGCCAGAAAATGTAAGACCACGGGAGCTTCTATCTCTCACCCATAAAGCTACCAATTCCATCATGAGTTTCCACCTTTATGACCTCATCTGACCTGTTGCTTCCCAGAGGCTCTACAGTTTAGTACTGTCAACATAGGAATTTGTGGAGTATCCAAGACATGAGCTATACATTCAAACTATAGTGTTGTGTTCTAGTTTGATTTCTCTGTTGCTATGATAAATATCTTGGCCGAAATCCACTTGGTGTAGGAGGTACTCTATCTTACAAGTGAGAAGTCAGGACAGGAAGTCAAGCAAGTAAGTGTGAGGAAAGCTGCTGGGTGGTAGCACCACCCACAGTGGGCTCTGCCCTCCTACGTCAGTTACCAATCCAGGAAATACCAGTCTGATCCGGGCATTTTCCCCATTGAAGCTGTCTCAGATAACTGCTCTCTCAAGCTGACTGCTGAAGTTAACTAGGAGGCACTGTCAGTCCCTACCTGTTCCTCAGAAATTTCCCTGAAGCGATGTTTTCTTTGCACTTCTGTCTCAGAAGCTTGCACATTTCAGAAGATAAACGTCATGTCTCCTGGCATTTTGACCCTCCAGTCTGGGTTTCTTACATTTTCCAGTTTTGATGGCAGCCATCTGCCCTGGCCTAATTGCTGTCCCCACCTTGTATGTGTCACATGATGCTCTTCTCCCTTTGTCCCCAGAAAGTAGTCCATCAAGCTTGGTCTCTTGCTTCTGGCTTGTAAGAAGTGGCTTTGAGCCCAGCCTTCTCAAGAGCCTACCCTGACTTTGACAATGTCTTCTGTGCCCACTGGACCCTTGATTGGTGCCGCCGAGGTTCATGTTCACTATTTCGTCTATGTAGGTTCTTATATATTGGGTCCTCAGACTCTAGCATAGCAATGTGTGATTGAAAATAGGCATGGCGAAGTACATTCCTTAAGGCCTGTTTCTCTTCCTGAGCTGGAAGAGGTGGGTGACCTAAATCCTGGTTACTATGAAGAAAGAGTGGCTGCCTGGATCTGTTTTCTCGTTCCTATGAGTCCTGAATTTCAGAGTCAGAATATTTAATTCCTGTCAATACCTTGTTTTCCCTCTAGGTGCCAGAAAAAGCAAACAAACGCTGTTCATTCCTAGTCTGTCTCTGCACTGCTAATTTTAAAACTCTCCAAGTATCTGTGGCCTTGAAAAGGTCATTCATTGCACCCCTTGTTTTAGAGCAATAATTCAACTCTTTGGTTTGCATAAATACTTCTTTAAAACAGTTTTAGAAGGAAACTTAACTCCATTGCATATTTTTTGCTTTTGGTTTTTGAGATTCTCACTATGCAATCTTGGCTGGCCTGGAACTTGCTATGTGAATCGCAGTGGCCTTGAACTCTCTGGAAATCTACCTGCCTCTGCCTCTTTAGTGATGGAATTAAAGGCATAAGCCACCACATCTGGCTCCTTTGCATATTTAAAGCACATTAAATTTCCCAGGTCTGAGACATCAGTAGATAGAATGTTCAACTTAGTATATACTAATACTCATATCTTAAAATAGTCATCATTCTGTATGTCTGATGGACTCTAAATGCTATAGCAGTTAATTTATTATCCATATTAAAAATGCATAGAGAGGGACTGGAGAAATGGCTTAGTGGTTAAGAGTGCATAGTACTCTTGAAGAGAATCCAGTTCAGTTATCAGCAACCATATAGAGTAGCCCACAATTGCCTGTATAACTCCAGCTCTAAGGAATCTGACACCCTCTTCTGGCCTTCATAGGTAACTGCATTCATATACACAGACACATTTAAAAATTAAAAAAAAAATTTAATATGCCTTTTTTCTTAAATTACATAGTTAATTCAACTGCCCTTTCAAGATTTTCTAAGACAGTAAAATACTCATGTTGGACCCAAAATATTGATGGAAATGTAGGGTAGTATTAGTGCAAATGAAGGAAAAATTGTTTTCCATTATGCCATCATACAAAGGGTAAAATCAATGAGACGTAAAAAGTGGCCACGCTTTCCACGGAAATCCCGAAGGCAGTCACTTCACTGTGCCTTTCATACCAGAGTTCAGCTCATGTGTTTGAGGATGGTGCTGGGCTGGAGGGCAGGAGCCATTTCCCTTGGATCAGTTGATTTTGTCCTTTATTCTGCTGCATACTTCTATGCTTGAAAGCCACAGAAGTACTCAAATTTTTTGATACCAAGGAGATGTAAAATGTGGAGTACCCCTTTTTGGAGTCATTCTGGGGGCTGGACCCAGGTTCTCATGCGTGATACTAATCAAGTACTCTATGTCTAATGTTTTAAAAACTTGTATCCATATAAGTGCGAATACAGCCCCTACATGAAGAGGAGGAGAGTGGAAGTAACTTAAAGGACAGTTTTATTCAGTTTCTTAAATCCTGTGCCAAAGATTACATTGTGATCTATCTCCAAAACTTGAGTTTTAAAAAGTCATCCGCCATGGGACTGGAGAGATGCCTCAGCAATTAAGAGCACTGATTGTTCTTCCAGAGGACCCGGGTTCGATTCCTAGCACCCACATGGCAGCTCACAACTGTCTCTAACGCCAAGATATGGCATACTCACACAGACATGTGCAGGCAAAACACCAGTGTGCATAAAATAAAAATAAAAAATTTTAAAAAGTCATCAGCTAATAATGATTAGCTTCTTGGTCTTTTGGTGTTGAGACAATTAGTTGTAGGATATATGACTGTTAGAAGTATTTGTTACTTAGAGTATTCTCAGGTTTGGGAATGCAAATCCAAAGGGTTTTACCAACACCTAAGTGCATTAATTGGACCTACTGGACTTTAGTTAGGGAAACTGCATAACCCCCTGTATTCAAGAAGAATTGGGATAGTCCAACCTATGAACTTCCAAAAACACCTTTTGTACATCTATAATATCTTTATATAATTAGCACTTTACATTATTTTTACTATACTATATACTTCTGATTTATGTATGGTAAATATATAACAGGATCAAGTGAAATAAATAACCATTATAAACTCAACCAAATCAGACTAATTTTGTCAGAAAAAAGTGACTTTGGAATTAAGTGCTAATGCATTCTGAAGACATGAAAAGCATCAAGAAACTATAGATTATCATAAAAGGTTATTCAAGGGAGCAGGAACAATATCTCAGTGGTTAAGAGCACTTGTTGCTTTTTCAGAGGACCTGGTTTTTAGCCTCAGGACCCACATGGTGGTTCACAACTCTCTGTAACTCCAGTTCTAGGGGACCCAATATGCTTTTCTGACCTTCTAAGGTACCAGGCACACATGAACACATTCATACATGCAGACAAAACACTCATTCGTGTAAAGTAAATCTTTAAAAAATAATTTATACAAAAAAGTAAGGATTTAAACTAGGGGAGATGTACCAGACAAGATTCAATGTTTTGTTTCTCTAAAGTTGTAACAAATCAGTGCTTTGGATGAAATTGTCGGGTAGTGAGCAACTAGGTGGGCCCTAGGTGAGATGTTTTCTTTCAGTAAAAATGAATGTTTTGAACTAAGATGCTTGATAGAAAGAGGAAGTAAATGAGTTTTTATTACTACAGTCGGATGCTGTATTCAGCTAAAAGAGAACTGGCATGGCATCTTGCCTCTAATCGGTTAGATTATTTTTTTATCCTTTGAGGATTTCACACATGCACACGATGTATTTTGATCACATCCACCTGGCAACTTCTCCTAATGCGTGAACCCATCCCACTGCCCTCAGCCCTTTCCAACTTCCTGTCTTTTATTCTTTTTTTATAACGATCCAGGTCCAATCTGTGCTGCCCATATTCATGCGGGTGTCAGCCATTAAGAATGAGAAACAGAACCAAAGTTCTGTTTTTTAAAAACCTAACATTAATTGTGCCCTTAGTTGTATGGGACATTGTTCTGAATGCTTTTCTTGCTATTATATTTCGTTGTATGGTGGCGGCAGCAGTGGTGCATGAAGTATGGCAGTCAGGACAGTTTGGGCAAGCCATTTCTCTCCCCGCATTATGTGGGACCCAGAGATCAAACTCAGATCATCAGGCTTGGTAGAAAGTGCCTTTGTCTGCTGACCCGTCTCACCAACCCTGCTCAGCTTTTAAAGAGTTGACACTTTTACTTAAGTAAAACTCTGTAGGATTCAGTGTTTCTTACAAGTGTTTGCTGCCTGGCTGGTGGAACTTCACAAGCGTGATGCATGCAGGTGCCTGTTGCCAGGCCTGAGTCTGCTTCCTAGCCCACATGAGGAAAGAGAAGACCAACCCTTGGAAGTTAATCTCCATAGGCGTGCTGTGGCACACTGATAGTCCCTGACACACTTAAGAAGCAAGTAAACATTTACAGAAAATAAAGGAACGATGCCTTTTGGAGTCTGGGGAGAAAGCTGAGATGGTGAAGTGCCAAGAAGGACCCAAGTATGATCCCCAGTAAGAGAAACTGGATATGTGTGTGTAATCCCAGCATTGGGGATGTGGAGTAGAACTGTTTCTGGGCTTTCTGGCCTATTTTGTCAAGTTCCAGGTCACTGAGACCCAGTCTCAGTAAGAAAATGGAGAGGGAGAACACCAGCTTTCAAGTGACAACACCTGAAATCACTCTGGCCCTGGCCTCAGTACCTATAAGGACACACACATCACATTCACATACATACGAGTGTACACAGAAAAGGGTGACGTGACTCTGCTCTCTACAGCAGAGAAAGAACAAGACTTTCATGCATGCAGCCTGTGCTTCCAAAAGTTCGTGTCCTCACCTTACTCGTTTCTTCTGGTGATGCTCAAGATTTATCTTGCACCTCTTGGCAAAGGCTTTTTAAAATAAATTGCCCTGGCCTCTGACGTGCTGGAAATTTCTCCATTAGCTTCCTGAATAGTTCCTCCAGTGTCACTTGGAGCCAGTACATAAAGAAACAATTCATGCTCATTCCCTCACCCTCTACCCTTTCTCCACAGCAACACACACAGCTAAGGCCGGGTTGGCTCACATCACTCCTGCTCCAACCTGCCAGGTCCCTGATCTTTTCAAATGCTGTCACTTCCCTTTCCCCACCATGGACAAGTGAGGGCAGAAAGCCTAGGTGTGATTCCACTTTGCACCTAGAATGAGAGTTTGTTAGCTGCTGAAGCTGGAGGCAAGTGTTTGTTTCCAAGAGCTGTACCCGAACCTGCTTAAATTAGCCTGTGCTGTGTGCTGCCTCGTCTTTGCCCTGGTGCATGATCTGCAGTCTGCAAGGCTCTGGACCAGTTTGAAGTAAAACGGTTCAGTGCCGAGCTTTGTAGTATTGGGTTGGTTTTGATTTGCCCTGTGCTTAACTACATCTCATCTTCGTTTTTGGCTTTTGAGACAAGGGCTTGCTATGTAGCCCAGCTTGGCCTTAAACACACTGTGACTTCAAATTCATGCTGATCCTCCTGCCCTGGCCTCCCAAGTGAGTCACCTCTTTATTCTTCTAGTTCTTTTTTTTTTAACATTTATTTATTTATTATGTATACAGTATTTGCTCCACATAAATGCCCGGGCACAAGATCTCAATGTAGATGGTTATGAGCCACCATGTGGTTGCTGGGAATTGAACTCAGGACCTTTGGAAGAACAGCCAGTGCTCTTAACCTCTGAGCCATCACTCCAGCCCCTAGGCTTCTAGTTCTTAAGTCATCTTAAATATGAAGGGCTCCATAATTCTGATTAGTTGGTTTGGGGCGGGGGGAGTTGTTTTTGTTTTTTACTTTACCAATATTAGGTCCAGTAGCATGCAATAATAATTGTATTGTTTATATTCAACTAAGGAATACTTAGTGAATATCTTGTTCTGATTGAGAAAGTAAGGCTAGAAAGAGTTCAATGAAAAGCAGGTTTCAAGAGGCAATTAAAGAGCAACATTGTGTTTAAGAGCTTGAAGTTGGGATCAAGGCTACATTTTGAACTTGGTTCTGAGTCAGTGATGTGGCCTCAGCAAGTTACTTAATCTTTCTGAATGTCCAGTTTTCCTACAAAACTTAATAGGGTTATTGTGGGAGTTGAGTGAGCTAACATCTGAATCATGCCCAGGGAACGGCGGCTGATTTAACGAGAGTATCTCCGAGCAGGACATAAGTAAACAGCTTCAGAATTCACTATGGTACTAAAGGCTATCCCAAACAACACAGCATGCTAGACTCAGGCTGTTTGAGTGGATGATCCTGGATTCTGAAATGGAGTCGGGCTTATTGAGAAAATCAAAGTGACTTTGGCTATGGGAATAAGAGGAAAGTGAGGGACAGGAAGGAAGCCAGTGGGCGGGTTAGCAGACACATCTGCTGCATCTATTCGGCAGAAGCAAAGTCGGTGCTGGCCCCCATCCGAGCAGATTAAGTTACCAAATAACCACCACCAAGCGGTGGTGCTGAGGTAAGGTGATTACAGTTGTGGTGTTAAGTCCTCAAGGGACATTAGAGGGACAGAGGCAATGATGGGTGGAGCAGATTGTCAGCAGGGCAACTTCTGATCAGAAATACAAACTAAATCTTGAGGAACAAACCAATAAACAGTAGAAAAAGAAAAGATAATAGTTTACCATGCAGGTAAAGTAGCATTTTGAGGAAATTGAAACATGGGAATGGGAACACAGTTGGATTCTCTGGCACGGTGATTTCCCAGGGCAGGCCTGCCTTACTTCAAGTGAAGGCACAGAATCTGAACCTGTCAGGACTCTCAGGCTGACCCGCACCTGCGTCATCTGCTTGGCTGTCATGAAGCCAGATTCACTTGGTCAGACCTGTCCTTGAACTCGGGCCTCAAGTTCCTGAACCAGGAAGTCTTCATTAGCTCCAACTCCAAGCTGGCTGCCCACGCACCTACTAGACAGCCAGAGCTCTAAGGAATAGGTTCCCACTAATGTACATTTGCAATAAAATGAGTCGTTCATGGTCCTATAGTAAGAATCCTCTACAAACAGTAGACAGCTTAAAGGGAAACCTCTCTTGGGTCTTAATGGAAGGATTCACCGATACCATTCGGTAGCTTTTAGAGAAGCTCTTGAGGAATTTTATTTCAGAGTCCCAGGCAGGGTGGGGACTAGGTCTGAATTTTTAAAACAAGAGTCAAGTCTGGAATGTGTGTTTGCGTGGGCCACAGCCACTGCCATCACCCATTGCTGATAAGATCAGATTTTTCCCCTGACAGTCCGTACTGAAAGAGTTTGGGCATGCACAACACATCTTGAGTGGAAGGGATGAGTCCTGCTTTCTGAGTGACAGTGACATTTCTCCTTGCATACAGGCAGTGAATGCCAGTGAGAGCACAGAAAAGAAGCGGCGCATGGGCAAAGGAAAGCCAGGCTGTGGCAGAGATGTCTAGACAGCCCACGGGGCCTGGTGCCTTCCCAGCACTGGCCACAATCCTCTCTCCTTGCTTCCATGACATGTTTCTTGATCCTGTGATGAATCCCCTCTGTGGCTCCAACCAGCACAAGCTGGTTTCTGTTACTTGTGGCTACAGATCCAGCTACTCCAAGCTTTACTAAAACATCCATATGAAGAACCGTCACAGCCTACACTTTAAACACTCAAATGGTAGGAAATAACAGCTCTCCCTCTTCACAGACAGGTGAAGAGGTTTTACTTCTTGCTCAGAAGTAAAACCGAAATACTCTCACTATTGAGTAGTTTACTGAAGTATTAGCTTTAGTGTAAAGAGTGGTCCGTTGTGAAAAACAGAATTAAAGAGGCTGTATTGGGAAGAAATGAAAAGAGGCAATGGAGGCTATGTACACATAAGCAAGGCTCAAATCGGCCTCCCTACAGGAACAGAAACAGCCATTTCTGTGGCACTGATGAGGTCGGAGGCAGAGCCAGCTTCCTTCAAGCTGATCTCAATGTGTACCTGCTGCCGCCCCCTAAGAATCAGCCCGAGGCTGGCAGAGGTCTCATAAGTGAACTGGAGTTTTTATTAGTTGGGTTTAGCTTATGGCAAAAAAGAATCAACACTGCCTAAGAAAAAGATAGAGCACATCTGTTCCCCAGTGGAAACCGGGAAGTCACTGTCCCATAGAGGGTGATCTTTTGTCAGGCTAGGATGCCCTGGGGTCTTCCTGCACAGGACACTTGAATATTCTACCCTTGCAAAAGAAGCATGCTTGTGCAAGCATCTTGCCACCTCCACACACCTAAAACCCAAATGCATCCAGCCAGAGGGCTGGGAATTTGTAGGAATGTCTCCCAGGTGAGCACAGATGGCAGTTTCATATTCCTCTGTAACCTGGAGGCCAGAAATAGCACTTGAATCAACCAGCCCTGCCTTGCTTGTTATGGTGGTGATAGGATGGCCCCGAGCCCAGGCAGCCAGCTGCCTGGCACATGCCTGAAGAGAGATGCAAAATGAACAGGGGAGTTCTGAGACAGAAAAAGTAACCCAAGCAGCCATAGTGGCTTCATCATGTCACCACATCCCGGGTCATAGGTCTTCAAAATTGTTCTCCAGGAACTGCAAGGGCTCTGCAGAGCACTCGGAGAAAGGGGAGTTGTTCTGCATCTTTCTCCATCATCCGGCTTTAAAGCAGCTGTCTGTGTATTAGTTTGGCTCCTCTTTTCATTTGAAGAATAGATTTCATAATAACTGTTGGTTGAGGTTTTGGTGTTTGGGGGTGTATGAGTGCAAGTATGTACACGTACAACTGGAACCCAGCTCTCTGCTTCAGATGTCTTACCTTGTGATTCCTTCACATGAGTCCAGGAGGAGAGTCTGTTGTCAACACTATAGCACAGTCAGAAAAGCCAAAGACAGGTTGTGTTCTTTAAACTCACAAAGCTTAAAGTGGAACAGCTGGAGACTGAACTGAGATCCCTCTGGCTCTGGAGCAGGGAGTGGAAGTGTCCTCCAACAAAGGCCACAGGAAACTGATACGAGCAAGGAAACACAGTTTATCCTTTCTCAAAAGTGACAGTCTCAGCCTCACCTGCACACTAGAGTCAACCAGGAAGCTTTGACCAGGACTAATGGCAGCCCCTCCTTTTAGGGACATTGGTTTTATTGATCCCAGGAGGAACAGGGTTTGTTCTGTAAATATTGGGAAGCTCCGTCAGAAGAGCAGTTGTGAGAATTCAGAGTGGCAAATACAGGTCAGGGCTGATTTGAGGGTGTCTATGATAGGGAATTTGCCTCTTGGCAAAGTGTTCGACTGTGTATAAATTATCCTTTAAAAAAAAGAAAGCAAATAAAAAAAAAAAACAAAAACAAAAACAAAAAGCCGGGCGGTGGTGGCGCACGCCTTTAATCCCAGCACTTGGGAGGCAGAGGCAGGCGGATCTTTGTGAGTTCGAGGCCAGCCTGGTCTACAAAGTGAGTCCAGGACAGCCAGAGATATTCAGAGAAACCCTGTCTCGAAAAACCAAAAAACAAAAAAAAATAAAATAAAATAAAAAAAGAAAGCATGCCAGGGCTGGAGAGGTGGCTCAGCAGTTAAGAGCACTGGCTGCTCTTCCAAAGGATCCAGGTTCAAATCCCAGCACCACGTGGCAGTATAAAACTGTCTGTAATGACCCGGTGTGGTGACGCACGCCTTTAATCCCAGAACTCGAGAGGCAGAGGCAGGTAGATCTCTGTGAGTTCAAGGCCAGCCTGGTCTACAAAGTTCCAGGATAGCCAGGGCTACACAGAGAAACCCTGTCAAAGAAAAAGAAAGCATGCCCAAAGGCGTCCCTCCTAACAGCTGATGGGAGGTGGAGGATACTTTCTTTTTCTACCTCCAACCAGTGCAGTCAGGGACTACTCATCTATGAACTGGCATGTGCCATATGGTCACCTTTTTGGTGGTAGGGCACAGAACAGTCCACAAGAGGATGCAGGAGGACAAGCTATGCAGGCTATGGAAATGTGTCACGGTAAAAGAGGCCCACTGTGTGCAGCTCTGTCCTTCATGTACCCATTCCGGGGGTGGGGCAAGGTGAGGCTGTGAGTACGCCTTGGGCATAACATCAGGAGATGCCAGCATAAGTCAGCAGGATAAGTGATATATTTTAACAAAACTGAAATGAGGGCCAGCAAAATGGCTCAGAGAGCAAAATCTTTTGCAGCCAAGCCTGAAGACCCAAGTTCAAGGCCCAGCAGCCACATGGTAGAAGAGAACTTGATCTTGCAAATTGTGCTCTGACTTCTACATGTATGCTGTGACACTTGTATGTGCACACAAGTACGTGCGCATACACATACAAGAAGTAAATGTAATAATATACAAATAATTTTTTGAAAAAGAAAAGTGAAGTTGATGTAAAAGCAACATGTTAAATAGTTTGTAAAAATTTAAATAATGGCAGCATCAACAGAGTGGGGATCACAGTAAGGGAGGAGGAGTGTTGTATGAACATAGGGTTGAGCCCCGTCTTTATTTAAAGCAGGTTTTGTTTTCCATTTTTGAAGATAGATTATCAAAAAACAAAACAACCAAAAAAATTCCAAAAAGATGAATTTTGGTTTAATTTGCAGAACTATGGATGGAACTCTGACCCTAATTTTAATTCTAAAATATTCTTGTGTGTGTGTGTGTGTGTGTGTGTGTGTGTGTGTGTGTGTGTGTGTGTGTGTGTGTGAGGGAGGGAGAGAGGGGGGGAGAGAGAGAGAGAGAGAGAGAGAGAGAGAGAGAGAGAGAGAGAGAGAGAGCAAACTCACATACCACAACATGTGAGTGAAATCAGACTTTAAAACCTAAGGTACTTGCCTTCTCCCTTTCTGAGGTAGGATCTTGCTTCTATTGCTGGGCTGCATATTCCAGGCTTGCTGGCTCCTGAGCTTCCAGATGATTCTCCTGACTCTACCTATCATCCTACCATAGGAATACTGCTGGGATTACAGAGGTGCACCACCACATCTGGCTCTTTGCATAGGTTCTGGGACTGGATCTCAGTTTGTCAAACCTATGTGGCTAGTGTTTTTTACCTGCTGAGCCACCTCCCCAGCCAGCAAGTTGCTTGATTTGCTTAAATTCTTTAAATTCTGTGCCCAACCCTAGCCCCAGAAGATTTTTTTTTTTTGGGGGGGGGGTTGCTGATCCTTCTTAACTGGAGGAAGGAAATACACTGAAAGCAAGCCCTTTATGAAGCGGCAGAACACTAAGCCTCACAAAGGGCTATTGGATTTCCTGGATCAAAAGGAAGATTTCAACAGAGAGATAACCTAAGTGTTGAGAGTTGGCAGGAGAAGAGAGGAAGAATGACAACCATCGTCAGCATGTGTCACCAAACACAGCCTGTGAAACACCAGTGTTGGCTGGTTCATGTGGCTGGGGTGAGTTCTGGACCTCCTTTCATACAGGATCATTCACTGTTACCTTGGTAACCTGCTTAACCTCCCATGGTTCTCATTAGTGAAATAGAGCTCACAGTGTGTCCCTCACAGGGATGTTTTAAGGTTGAATGAGCCAGGAAGTGAAGACAGACAATAAATAGGTAGAACATAGATAAGAGATAGATGATAGATAGTGTGTTGGTAAATAATAGATGATGAATAGAGAGAAAATAGATAAGTAGATAGATTTGTGGATGCCTGGGATACCCTGAACACTCAAAAAATAAAGCTATTCTCACATCAGTGTAATGTTTTCTAATTCCAAAAAGCCGTGTCTTCTTATTTCTTCATGCTTGGAACCTGACCCTGGAAACCAGTAACTCCCAGAGAGTTGTTATGTTATTATGGTATGGTATGGTATGGTAGTTATGGTATGGTATAAACCAGCCAGTTATGTTGCTTATAATATATATGAGAAGTTGTCATTCATGCAGGTCAGAGTTCCAGAAGGAAGCTGAGGCTGGCTTGTCAGCCGTAGGACTTGTTGCTGTGTGCACTCAGGTACTGTCCTTCACATGTCTGAACTCCTCTCTTCCTCCCCATGTGAGAGCCGTAGCGTCCCTGTTGGAATCTACGGAGCAGTGGTGCAAAGCTGTAGAGCGAGGCACACTGGGTAAAGGCCTAATTCTCTCAATGGCCGCACTTCTGTGTCTGGGCTGGTTTGCTTAGCTCTGATGCTGCGCTTCAACACTCTTGAGCATGGCTTCTTTTCTTGGGGCTTTAGTGTGGAAGATCTTTCAGCTAATGCTATCCTACTGGGGCTACGTAAGGAACTATATGTGTCTAGCTAAATTGTTACTTAAGTGCATGGTAGTTGTAGTGTGCATGCTGTTGCCTTCTGTGGAGTGGGGAATAAGTACTCTGGCCTTTCCTGTCTAGGGCAAGTCCCTCCCTTAGTTCTGCCTAGAGCCCTTTGGGTTTGTATGCCTGAAGTGTTCTGTTCTGCTGCACATGCTCTGTGTGTGTTGGAATGATCACTTCTTTCCCTCAAGAGCGGCATAGCAGGTTGTGAGACTTTTCGGCCTTTTTACATGTAATTACTCAGAACTCCAGCTGTAAATGCAGTCATTTTCTGGCCATTGAAAGAGCAGAGCATGCTGCCATGACTGAGCCCAGACCCACTAAATAAATGGTGTTCTGTTAAATAAGGATGCAATAGCTCCCATCTGGATAGGGTTCGCATGAGAAATGAAAGATCAATGTTGATAAAGGACTTAAAATGGTGCCTTTTGAATAGTAGCGGCCCAGTAAGTGTCCAGCACTACTGCATAGACCCCCATTTGCACTGGCTTTCATTCCACTGACTGTCCAGAAAGCGGTCTTGGAGCTTGTCTGGGGCCTTCTCCTAGGCGTTTGGACCACTGCCTACTGTACCTCCTGGCACTGACTAGTCTCGGTCCAGCCCCTGCTGCTATGCCTTCTTCCGTTTTTAGATGGGGAGAGGGCGGATACTGACAGCCCACTTCCAGGAAGTCTTTCCTCTTGGTTCCAAATGTCTCCCTTCTTCCCCTCCCCATGCTTCGCTCCACTTGTCACGGCCACAGCCAGCCCTGCCACTCTCCAGGTCTGAGTCTGTGATGGACGGCCAGCAATCACACTCCATAAATTACAGAGTGAAGTTTTCATCATAGCTAATATTTGATTGGTATCACTGAAGTCCAGCTATTTGTGCTGTTTATTTAAACCAAATTATTTTTACAGGATTAAATGATTAATTACCTCTGTCATTTTAAAAAGTATGTTTTGTTTGCTTGCTTGCTTTGAGACAGGATCTTGCCATGAAGCACAGGGTGCCCTTGAACTAAGCTGAGGGAGGCCTTAGCCTTTTGAGTGCTGGGATTATAAGTGAGCATCCCTAGGCTTAGCTCCATGAAACCAATTCTAAGTGGTATTTGGTTTTTGGTTTGTTTATTTGTTTGCTTTTGTTTTTGTTTTTTGACACAGGGTTTCTCTGTGTATCTTTGGCTGTTCTGGACTCACTTTGTAGACCAGGCTAGCCTTGAACTCACAGAGATCCACCTGCCTCTGCCTCCCGAGTGCTAAGAGACAATTAGACAGCTGTGAACTACCATGTGGTTGTTGGTATTTGAGCCCGGGTCCTTTGGAAGAACAGCCAATGCTCTTAACCGCTGAGCCATCTCTCCAGCCCCCATAGCATTTGTTTAGTGGAGTACAGAGGTAGTTGTGAAGTTCTGCACTATCAGAATGTGGACTTGGAGGGCTAATTGATTCAGGAGGGTGTGTGACCCTGTGACCCATATGGAAAGATTTATCTAATTGCTATGGATTAGCTACTGATGTAGGCTCATTGGAATATAAATTAGAGGGCCATGGATTTTTACTGTGAACAGTGTGATGTCCTGGACCTGGAGGTATGGCTTATTCTTAGGAAAGCGTTATAGGGCCAACACTTTCATCCTACTTTAGTTACTGTATATAATGTTACAAAATATGGGACTGGAGAGATGTCTCAATGGTTAAGAGCACCTACATGGCGGCTTCACCACCATCCATAATTCTAGTTCCAGAGAATCTGACACCCGCTTCTGACCTCTGCAGGCATCAGGTACCCATGTGGTCACATATACACATGGAGACAAAACACTCATACACATAAAATAGAATAAATCTAAAAAAACTACAATTATAAAACAGTAGTCCAAAATCCCCCCTTGTGCAGTTTCTCCTGCAGACAAGTAGAAGTGAACATAATTCTATCCATAGTTTGCACAAATTCATAATTGAAATTGTTAACTGAAAAAATATTAAATGTATAATTCTTTCATCTAAAGGGCTAATAGAAGAAAATAACTTGTTCAGCCTTAAAAAGAAAAGAGACGTTGTTGTCCATAATCCCATCACCTGAAGTATCAAAGTCTTCAGTTGGAGGACAATCTGGGCTGTATACAATAGCAAGACTCTTCCCAAGTTGAAAACAAAACAAATCCCCAAGCTGCAAAAGGATGGGTGAGAGTGAACGCTATTGTGCTAAAGGGGAATAAGACATGAGCGCACATCCATAAGGAGTCTAAAGCAGCCACAGTCACACACACACAGAGGATGATGGTGACGGTGGGGCAGGAGAATGGGGAAATGAGCAGCGTTGGTCTGAGGGTGCAGGTGCCCTTTGCAGAGCTAGCTCATCACATAGAGACAGTCCTTACGAACTGTATGGTATACCTGAAATTTGGTGGGGAGAGATTCTAAATGTTCACCAACAGAGAGAAGAATAACTATGCAAGCTTGCAAGCTGGCATATGCTAAGTAACTCGATCGTGGCAACTTGTGTTATAAATGAAAACATTATGCCATACACTCTGAATATGTGCAGTTTTCTTTTCATCATACCCCAGTAAAGCTGGAAAACATGATATAAAATAGGAGTTGATAAATACTCCTATGTTGATTTACTATGAAAATCTCTCTAATTCAGAAACTCTTATGCTAATGTGTGAATTTGAGAAACATAGAAAAATGTTTTGAAATGAATAATCACTCATTATCTCATTGCCCAGAGAGTGTTAGTATCTGATTTCTGTTTTGAGTTGGAAATTAGTGTTTGTAAGTGTGTACCATTTCAAAAATAACAAAATGTTTTTCGGGATTGTCTTTGTTTTTTAACATCTGTGATCTTTGTGACGGGTAGTAGAGTAGACAGTCTATAGTCTCTGAAAGACTGACCCTTGGGGAACCTCGAAGTCAATAGGGAAGAAACAGGATTTGTCCTGGAATCATTATTAAATTCAAGTTTAACGTTCTTGTCAAGCACAGAGTGGATATTGTGTGATTTACTTACTTGAAGTTTCCCAAGAGGCAAAACAAATATCTGACAATAGAAACCAAACAAATGTTTTCCTGGATTGGAGGCAAAGAAGTGTGGGGTTAAGTAGGAGGGACCCTGAGGAGAATTTACGGAACAGTTGAAATGTTCCCTATCTTGAGCTGAGGCTTTGGCTATACAAGTGTCGGCATTTTTCAAAACTCCTCAGACTATGTGCTTAGGCGCTATGCATACCATCCCCGGGAAATTATACCTCAATTTGAAAAATCATTTTTGTACTCACACTTGGTGATGGAAGACAGTGTGGGCTGTGCATCTCACACTTCTGGACTCAAGTCCAATATGGGTCTCACTGAGTTAAAATCAAGACGTGGGCAAGGCTGACTCCATCTGCAAAATCTGAGGCAGAATTTTTTTTCTTTTTCTTTCTTTTATTTTTTTTTCTTGCTCCAAGAAAAAAAAAAGAAAAGAATTTTAAAAGATAATTCAGGGGGCTGGAGAGAAGACTCAGTTGTTAAGAGGACTAGCTGCTCGTTTAGAGGACCCATGTTTGGTTCTGAGCTCCCACATGGCATGGCTTACAACCATCTGTAACTCCAGTTCCAGAGGATCCGCTGCTTTGTTCTGGCCTCCTTGAACACCGCATGCATGTGGTACACAGACATATTTGCAGACAAAACACTTATACACACAAGGTAAAAATAAAATCTAAAAAACAAAAATTAAAGATGGTTTAAAATATTCTGGGTTAGTTATGGCAGCACATGCATGCAACCCCATCACTCAGGGTAGAAGAAGGGGGAGCATGGGTTTGAGGCCAGCCTGGGCTATCTAGTGAGTCTTCATGTTTTTAAAAAAGAAGAAAGATGGTTTTAAAATATTTCTGTTTGTCACAAGCATGGATTCCCAGTACGTGGGTGGTAGAAGTGGAGCGAATAATGGGTTTAAAGTATATCTGGCCTTCATGGTGGTGCACGCCTTTAATCCCAACACTTGGGAGGCAGAGGCAGGTGGCCAGTCTGATCTACAAAGCAAGTCCAGGTCAGGCAGGGCTACACAGAGAAACCTTGCCTCAAAAATAAATAAATAAATGGATGGATGGATGGATGGATAAATAGATAGATAGATAGATAGATAGATAGATAGATAGATAGATAGATAGATAGATAGATAAACAAACAAATAAACGAATAAATAAATAAATAACAACAGGAAGAAAAAAAATGTGGTTCCAGATGACTTCTAGATGACTCACGGTATATGAAAAGACACATGACCACATTTTTAATCAAGGAAAATAAAATAGAAAACCTTCTTCTCCTTGAGGCCCTTGGAGAAAAGAATTGTCAGAGTGTGATGTAGTCACAGATCAATTATTCAAATGTGAAAACTCCAAGAACTTCAAATATAATTACATGGATTGTACATGTCTTAAATATGCTGTTGTGGAATTAACCAGTCAACAAAGACTATGTATTACACATTTCCAGTTCTGTCAGAGTTAAAATAAAGACATCAACACTAAGCCATGTTGGAAGTCTACCCCAGGAAGTGATAATGTGGAGAAAGCCCTGACTGGCCTGGAAGTCACGCTCCTGGGGCGGGTAGTAAAAAGAGAGGATGTGTGTTGTTTAGGGGATGACAAGATTTTAGGGTGCTGGTAACTGCTATTTATCAAGCTCTGTGGTTGTGATATGCTTCATTTGTTACTGTGCTGTGCATTTTTATTCTGTACATTCCCTTTTATGCTTGCTCGATTTCACTATTGGAAGGTTAAAAGAAAACCAGACAATTCCCTTTGATGGGTCAAGACAAAACCAAAATCAGAGCTCATTAGAGAGACCCAAGGGCAGAATCCTGCATGATTCTATTTTTAAACTAAGTAAACAAGACAGAGGGACCAGTTAGTCAGTCACCCCAATGCTAACTTCCCACAAATTTGTACCCAAAACCCAGGTCACCCTATTTCCCTGAAATGTTATAGAGGCAAAAGACAGAAATGAGCCTTTTGTCTTCTTAGACTCAGCGAAGATCAAACCTACAGATGTGCACAAATCACGCTGTAGAATTCTGTTTGATTTGAAAAAGAAAATATGGCAGGTGGATCATAGTGGTTTACATGTGTAATCTGAGCACTTGGAAGCTAGGTTGACCAGCCTGGGCAATATAGCACTACAACCACAGTTAAACAAACATGCATAAGCAAGTAAATAAAAAAGAATAAGCAAGTAAATAAAGAATACATGATAGCCAGTCATGAAAAGGTTCAAAATCTGCCCTCCTGCAAACACTTAGCTGTGAAACTGAGAGTTTGGGCCTTTTTGGTTTTGAAATCTCCATGTTTGCACACTATACATTTGTGTGCTTATAAGATTCAAAATGAAATGATTTTATTTTTGACAAGTCACAGGAACCAGGAAACATGTTTTACCACATAGCCCATATAGCTCAGCATGCATCGGGCTAGGTATGGGACATGTGGACCAGCGGTAGGAGGCTTGCCTCGCATTTGTGAGCCTTTATGTTCCACTTCAGTACAAAGAAAGAGCTGGGCCAGGGAACTGCATGTTTGTCTGGAGAGAGATGCCTTCCAGGTTTTAGGCTTGAACAGACTTACATGTATGAAAGATCTCTGAAGACCCATAAAATGCCCAAGTAGTCATCATCGTATCTGAATTTGATTGGGGCAGACGCTAACTTCAGAACTCAGAGAGGGCATTGTTAGGTAATTTACATTCACAAAATCCTTTGTTTTTCTTGGTCAAAGACCAGTCGTTTGGTAGGAGCTTTGAAAGAATTCTTGCTGTTTCTTTTAAAACCAAAAATTCTGTGTGTGAGTGTTTGTGTGTGTGTGTGTGTGTAAGTATATGATACAGGTGTGTGAGAGTGTGTGCATATAAGCACTGGCAATATGTGTATATAAGCACATGGTGATACATGTGTGTGAGTATATATATATATATATATACATATATATATATATACATATACATATAAGCACATGATGCATTACCTGTGTGTAAGGGAGGGTGTGGAGGTCAGAGCATGTGTTGGGCTGGATATGCAACATGTGGCGCATCGGCAAATGGCTTGCCTAGCACGTATGAGCCCTTGTGTTCCACTTTGGTACACAGAAAGCATTGGAAGGATTGGCTGTCTCCTTCCACCTTTATGTTGGTTTGAACTCATGTTTGCAGGTTTGCAAGGCAAGTAAATGCCATTAGCCACTGAGCCCTCTCACTGGCCCCTGCCCTTTCTTTGCTGCAGACTCTGTGGTACATCACGGAGCCTCCGCGCATGTGTGCCAGCTGGACTTACCTTTGGTGGATTATTTCTTTGGTGCTTTCCCTGGCCTTCCTTTTCTCCCTCCGGTCTTTCGGGTCTCTTTCTGGACCCTGGCCCTGATGGCCTTCACCGCAGCTCATCTGCTGAGTCTGTCCAACTTCCTACTTAGGGTCAGGGTTCCCTCTTCAGGGTGCCTGGAAGTTGTAGGTTTACACACTGGGATGCTCACAGTACCTGATTTTGCCTCCACCCCTTCTTTGAGGTACTGCCCTCCTCTCCCAGGCCCATGTTTACATTTTTGTCTCTGTTCATGTTTTAGGTGATTGAAGGGGAGGGTCAGTCACATGCCTAGCTTGTAAGTGTTCTCCGAGCCTTTGGGTCCACAAGGGAGGTCTCTGAATCACCTATACTTAGGGTTCCTGGGGATTTGGCATCAGAAGGATGTGTTTGTTTCAGTTGGAAAGCCAAGTGCGAAGTCTCATTCTGGCCTGGGCACACCTGTTTATGTTTGACCTTCCTCCCCCCATCCTTAGCTAAAGTAAAAAGGTACAGAATTATTACACAGCATCATATTAGAAGTCTCTGTGTTGTTAAGCTATCAGTGAGTCATTAAAACAGAGCAAGTTGATGAAACACAGTTTGAGTAATGGCTTTCTTATTGTCAGCTACTCAAGTTGTTTTCAAGTCTTACACTGCCCTTAGATTTCGTGGAATTTATTTTTATGGAACGTGTAGCACAGGCTGGCTTCCTAGGTAGTCAAGGGTGGCCTTGAACTCTGCCTTTCAAGTGCTGGGGTTACATGTATGTGTGCCAGGACTCCCGACTCTAAAGTTTTGCTCTTATAAGCACTAATGGAAGAAAACCTTTGTTCATTTAGCTTTTTCTTTTTTTTTTTCCCACGTAGGGTACGTACCCACAAAGTAGTTCTTGACTAGTTTCGGGCTTCTGACCTGTTGGCTTAGTAATTTTCCTGAAGGGTTGCATTTGCTGATGGTGTATTTTTCTCTGTGTCTTTGTCGACATTGCGTTTTCATGGTTGTGGGAAGCCTTTGCTGACCTCACTGTTGAAGGTGATGTTGCCACATTGACCCCCGTGTCACAGGTTCACTCTCCAACTGAAGTGCTTATGCAGGCACCAGATACTTATGCTTTACGCCCTTGAGTCTCTAGACTCTCATCCTCACAGCCGCTGACTGCAGAGGAGGTCCTCATCAAAAACAAACAAACAAACAAAACAACAACAAAAACCTTTAGTCACGTAGCACTTCACATGTTTGTTGGAGATAGGATAATAGTATCGAGACTCAAAGATCAGACTGGTCACTGGGTGTGGTGGTGCACGCCTTTAATCCCAGCACTGGGGACGCAGAGACAGGTGGATCTCTGTGAGTTCAAGGCCAGTCTGGTCTACAGAGTTCCAGGACAGCCAGAGATACACAGAGAAATCCTGTCTCAAAAAACCAAGAGAGAGAGAGAGTATCATCAGACTTGTCAGCTGCTTTCTGGCATCTGTTTATATTCATCCATTCAACAATCATTTCCTACTGGCCCCCTGTGTACTAGGTGCTATTTTAGGAAAAGGGAAAAACAACACACAAAACATGTTCCCTCTATGAGGCATGCCATCTAGTGAGGAGAGAAATAAAGTGAACATAATATGCCTGCTATGTAGTAAATTTAAAAATATGGTCTTGGGGGAAAAAGGAGAGCTGAGTAAGGAGGCCAGAGGGCCCCAGGTAGTGAAGAGGCTGCAGATTTAAATGGGGAGGTCAAAGGACACCTTAGTGAGAAGGGAACATTTGAGCAGAGACCTGAAAGATGTGAGACTGTACTACGTGAGGCCTGGATGGATGATTCCAGCAGAGGTGCTGGCCAGGGTGAAGTTTCTGAAGTAGGATGAGAAACCAAGAAGCCAAGGTGGCACACACAGACCCGCACACGGGTGCAGGAAGAAGGGTTGAGCTCAGAGAGGGCAGATGCGTGGCTGGGTAGGGTTCCTGGAGGCACAGTAGGAATATGGATCTTCCTCAAAGTGAGATGGAGAAAACCCTGGTGTGGTGAGACCTGTCTCCGGTTTTAAGAAGAGCCCCTTAGCTCTTTTTAGAGCCTGCTGTGTCATAAAGAGACCACAGAAGGGTCAAGGGCAGAGCTGGCAGGGTAGCTGGAACGCTGTGAATACTCAGAGCCCTCACTGCTGGAGATGGTGAGTGAGAAAGCCCAGGGTTCCCGAGATTTCCTGAGGGTGGGGGTGCAAGGTGGGAGAGGGAGAGTCAAGGGCCAATTTCCTTCTTCCTTTCTTTCTCTCTTTGTTTCATTCTCTCATTTTAATTTTTTAATTTTTTAATTACTTGTTTTAAATTATAGTATAATTGCATCATTTCCCCCTTCCCTTTCCTCCCTCCAAACCCTCCCACATATCCCTTTTTGCTTTCTTTCAAAATATTGTATATACATATAATATATTAATATGTATATTATATATACATATATATGTAGAATCTGCCAAGTCTGTATATTGTTACTCAAATGTATGTTTTCAGAGCTGAGCATTTGGTTTGGAAAACCAGTTGGCATGCTCTTTCCTGGGGAAGACTATTTCTGTTCTTAGCATTCCTTAGTTGCCTGTGGTTTTCTGTATAGGTTTGAGGCCTGGTGAGCACCCCTTCCCCATCCATGTTACCTATCTTTGGTGTGGAACAATCAGTTTCTTTTTAAGACCTCAGGGGTGACTCCATGCACAATGATCTCTAATTAATGTTTCTGAACATATCTAGACTTAAAGTTAGAATCAACTTTACCCATGAGAATGCAGAAGGTATATCAGGCTGGGGATGTAGCTCAGTGGTAGAGGACTTAGCTACCATGTGCAGACCCTAGGTTCCAACCCAAGCCTGTGGTGGTTTCATAGGAATGGCTCCCAAAGTCTCATGTGTTTGAATGCTTGGCCATAGGGAGTGGCACTATTAGGAGGTGTAGCCTTGTTGGAACAGGTGTGGTCTTGCTGGAGAAAGTGTGTCAGTATGGAGGCTGCTTTTGAGGTCTTCTATGAACAGGAGACTGGAACACAGTCTCCTGCTGGCTGCGGATCAAGATATAGAACTCTTCGCTCCTTCTCTAGCACCATGTGTGCCTGAACACTGCCATATCCTGCCAACCTCTGAAACTATAAGCCAGCCACAATTAAATGGTTTCTTTATAAAAGTTGCTGTGGTGTCTCTTCAGAGCAAATGAAGCCCTAACTAAGGAAGAGCCATATACAACTAACATTCTAGTATATACAATTAACAACACACATACCAAAAACTACAACATAGAAAGGTAGTACTTTTATCCATTTTAAGAAATAACAAATTGATTATGGCATTGATTCATCCTTATACAACCATCATTCCTGTCAAGTTTTACTTATTGATTCAAGTAAGAGTCTAATACGTTGGAAACACTGTGGAGCTCATAGAAGATTTGTACCCAATGTTTTTCCAATTTGCTGACCCTTGATTCAATTCAGTCTTTACATGGAGCTTGAGCTATTAGGAATGCTGCAAGGGATGCCGCCAGCCAGCACACAGCAGCAGGGTTATTTTGGGTAGTTGTAGGCTACCATCTTGCTAGTCAGCAAGTGTCTAGATGAATGGTATTCTTTTTTTTTTTTTAATCTAAGATCTAAAATAAAAGAGAGGAAAGGGTCTTAAAGATTCCACTGCATAGACTTAAGTGTGACCTTGAAGAGCTGACAGGGAAGCAACTGGTTGGACCACTACATAATGCCTTCTGATTTGAGAAAGTTTGACAATCATGGGCCATTGTGATGGCTCACTGGGTAAAGGTGCATGCTGCTAAACCTGATGATGACAGTTGATGGGTTTGATCCTTGGAACCCAAATGGTGAAAGTAAAAAGCTGCCTAAATAAATAAATAGTGTAATAATTTAATTTAAAATATTCTGTTATGTAGCTGGAGAGATGGCTCATTGATTAAGAGCACTGGCTGTTCTTCCAGAGGATGCAGGTTTAATTCTCAACACCAACATGGAGGCTAACAACTTTTTTTAACTCCAGTTCCTACCTTCTTGTGGCTCCTATGGGTATCAGCCATGCCTGCACATAGTACACAGACCTATATGCACACAAAATACCCATGTACATAAAAATTATTTAAAATATTATAATAAGAATTTTTAAAACTAGTTCTTATTTTAACTTATATTTATTTGTTATAATGTGTTTTAATTTTTAAAAAAAAAACTTTTTTGGATTAGTATTATTTGTAGTGATATAGGACATGAACCTAAGGTCACTTGGAAGGCCCTGCTGAGTCATGTTCCCTGAGAATTCCAGAGAGAGTGAAGGTCATCAGGTCAGCCTGTTTTGGTTACAGGGATCACACACATCTGGAAGGATTCTAATTAATGCAGCCACAAATCCTTTGTCTCAAGATTTGAAAGAGAAAGACAATGGTGGCTTACTCAGTCTATGTGAAGACACTCCAGTATCTAGCCGTGTGCTGCTTTAAGATGCCAAGCGGGATGCTGGCTGCGCTCAGAACTACCAATAAGGGACAAAGAGGAAGAAAAGTGTTGGCTCTTTTCCTGACCACTTCTTTACCCAAAGAGCATTCATAATGAGTACACAGAAGGACCAATTAACCCACTTAATCAGTGTGTTTCATCCTTGCAAATGCACACAGAAAGTGAACGCATGACATCTGGAAGAATCTGGCTCTGGCGGGTATGTCTATGGACTGAAGTTAATTTTTAGAACATCACTACAGTTCTGTAGCTGTGTTTCTAACTTGGAGCTGAGTTCCCTTGAAGTTTCTCTTAACGCACTGGTAGACTAGTGTGAAGGACTGGGCAGGGGGAGTGTGGTAATCAGGGTCACAGGACTGAGAGTGGGGAGGGAACCTTGCTAGGGCATCCCTGTGTGCTTTGTCACTCTGTTGCTCCCCAGGGACTTCAGGGTAACCAGGCTGAACCCTTTCTCTGCCAAGTTCTCCTGGGTGTTTTGGTCTGTTGGTTTTCCTGTGTCTGTAACCCAAAGCAACGCATCTTTCTTGGCTCGTTTGCTAAGATTATTGGGCCCACAAGGAAAAGTCCTTGCAGTTAACATGGTGTGTGTGTGACGCAGGGTATTTTCAGCAGAAGATTGCTCTGTTCTGGACCTCCACCAAGTTAACATTTTTTAGCTATCATAATTAAATGAATAATAACCAGTGAACTCCACACAGTCATCACTCAGTAAAGTTTCAGTCTTTGAGAAATACCTTTCCTTTTCTGGAATTCATAGTCTGATTATTACATTGGAAGTAGATTGTGCACCCATCACAAAATGCCCAACTTTTAAGCTCCATCTTTGGAATTCGATATAATTAAAGGCAATGGATGCTTTCAAAGTTTCTGAGAGAGCTGGCTCTGTGTGCTCAATCTGAGGGACACCTGAGAGTTAAAAGTACAATCAGTGTGTACTAATTATGCAAAGGAATAGAAAAATCTCCCCATGTATTCAGTTCCCAATCCGTTCAAACGAATGCATTCTTCAGATAGGTCAGATTGGTTGACTCTTTTCATTGGCTCTCCCATTCTACAGAGGATCAAGAATTCCAGTACCTCCCCAGAATATTTAAGCAACCACACACTCATGCCACCATCCCCTTGTGAACTGCACAGGGCAAAATCACATAATCTCAGAAATGGCAGCATCCAGCAGATGCCAAAGGCTTTCATGTGGGATCCAGAGTGTAGTACTGAGTTTCCCGTAGTTGTTTCTTTAGATTTTGGTAGTGTCTTTGTTTCTGAAGGTCTTCATCTCTTGGTTCTGTGGGGCTACTGCGTCAAAGCTCATCACAGTACTACGTACCCTTTCCTCCAGTGGCTAGAGACCAAAGCAAAGCAAAATTGAAACCCCTGAAAAGACCCAACTTTTTTTTCCCCAACAGACAAGTGACTTTATTGTGGTTTTGCATTGTAAAATAAAATTGTCTTCCAGGAAATTAAAGTGTTAAAACAACTCAGTTATAGAACATGATGGCTAATTGTTTACAGACTTATTTTTATTTTTTTTATTTTTTTTTTGTTTTTTTTTTTTTGTTTGTTTTTTTCGAGACAGGGTTTCTCTGAATATCTCTGGCTGTCCTGGACTCGCTTTGTAGACCAGGCTGGCCTCGAACTCACAAAGATCCGCCTGCCTCTGCCTCCCAAGTGCTGGGATTAAAGGCGTGTGCCACCACCGCCCGGCACAGACTTATTTTTAAAGCGAGAAGTTTAAATTGAAAGCCACCTCACTCCTTCCCAAATTCAACAGCCTTAGATCTCAAAACCTTCTATTACATTGAAAATTTTTGGTCCTGCATGAAATACTAATAGAGTTTTCTCATTAAAGTATAATTTGTTGAGACAGAAGACCTAATTTTTTAATACATAAATCATATACATTACGTGCAACCTACACTGCAGTCAATTTTAGGGCATTTCCCATCCCTCAAGAACATGTTATTGTCTCTCCAGTCCTAACATCACCAGTCCTAAGCAACCACTAGTCTACTTTCTTTAAAGGAAACACACAAACAGGGCAGCCCAGGAGTACTGTGCACCCAGCTGCTTGGAAGGCTGAGGCAAGAAGATCCCTTAAGCTCGGGAGTGTGAGTTTACCCTGAGTGACATTTTGCCTCTTTATAAACAAAACTCCTGGAAGCTTCCTGAATTAGCATTTTGATGTAAGGCACAGAAAGCCCACTGAGAAAGCAGCAGCAGGGAGAGAAACGGGTTAGGGCAGCGGTTCTCAACATGTAGGACGTGACCCCTTTGGGGGTCATATATCAGACATCCTGTATATCAGATAGTTACATTTCAATTCATAACAGTAGCAAAAATACAGATATGAAGTAGCTACAAAATAATTTTATAGTTGGGGGTCATCACAACATGAGAAACTGCGTTAAAGGGTGACAGCATTAGGAAGGCTGAGAAGCATTGGGTTAGAGTCTGCAGTCTTTTGGGGGAGAGCAAACCTTGATTTAGCTTTTAGAGATTGACTTGGCCTTTGTATTGGGATTCACCCAAGCTTCACCTTCCTGCCTCTTCTCATTGTAAGATGGCCTTGTTAACTATTGGCCACCTTCTCCTGTACTTACCTGGAATTTACACCCGTCTGTCTGACTTTGGGAGTTTTCATTTTTATTCAGTACTCTCTCAATGGAACACATGCACAGTCCCTCTTCCGGCTTCTACTGTCAGTCAGTTTGAATGTCGGTTGCCTTCTCAGCCATAAGCCTCATTTCCTGACCTATCTCTCCAGCTGTGTGCTCAGTTTGGGGATAGCAGAGAATCAACATCCTGTATCTTACCCATCTCACAACTGCATTAGTCTGTCAGCTCATTTCAGTGATGCAAGGCACCGGCACCATGGAGGCCTGAGACACCATCTATCTAGAACAGAGTCTCAGCTTTGGCTCCCAATTGCTTCCAAGAGGACTAAACACAGGAGTAGGAACCTGTAAGGCCTTTCAGGGGGAAAGTCTGCCTGGCTGGTGGGTTCTCAGAGAACAGAGATCTGAAGAGGAGACCAGGCACCCAGTTCTTCATTGGACAGCAAGCAGAATACTTTGAATCTGCTTTTGGCTTTCTAGGTTAAGTCTTAAAACAAGATTTTGTTCTTTTTATTTATTCATTGTGTGTACATGCTTGTGTGTGTGTGTGTGTGTGTGTGTGTGTGTGTCCACGTGTGCAGATGTACACGGAAGCTGGAAAAGTGCATCAGATCGCTTTGAGCTGTGAACTGCCCAACATGGATGCTGGAAGCTGAACTCCAGTCCTTTGCAAGTGCATGTGCTTTTAACTGTATAGCCACCTCGGCAGCCACCAGTGTAATTTTTTTTGTGTGTTTGTTCATTGAAATGATTACAAGGCCTTAACCTCTACATTCAAACTTTGTTCTAAAGATTCAGGTCAGAAGTCTTTTAAGAACGCTTTTGATGATTACATTCTTAGGACATGAAAAATGTACACCATCATAATGTCTCATTTGTTTGTTTGTTTTCTGAGAAAGGGTTCCTTTGTGTATCCTTAGCTGTCCTGGAACTTGCTCTGTAGACCATGCTGGCCTCAAACTCACAGATGATGCTAAGCCTTCTGAGTGCTGGGTTTAAAGGAATGTACCACCAATGTCCAGCAAACTCATTATTTCTTAATAAGCTGATTCACACCTCTGCTGTTTTCCCACTGATGCAACCAGGGCTCTACAGATAGAAACAAAGTAATACGAAAGCCTATATTTTAGGATCTTCCACTTGTTAACTTTTCTCTTCAGAAAAGAGTCCAGTTTTTAGGTACCTCATGAAGCACCATGATTCATTAAACACGGTACTTGTTATACCTGTATATAGTTGAGTACTTCTTGTAATAGTACATTAAAAGAAAAAAGATCCCTAAAGCCATTATTAACAGAGCATGTAGCTCACAGTGATGATTTCAATCCTTGTGGAAAGCAATGTTAATGTGGTTTTCACCTTTGGAGTCTTGAGAGCAACACAGGAAGTGACTGGGAGTGTGGCAAAGGGTACCCTGTAGTTCTGCACACTTGCTTGATCAGGTTTCCCACGGATGTCCATTTTTCCTCCCTGAATCCCATCTGAGCCAGGAGCCCTGATTGGCTAAGAGTCCCTGATAAGCAACACAACGCCAGCACATGACATTCCTTCCAATGAGTCACAGCCAATAAAACGTGTTTCACAAATGACTCTGAGTAGCCTTCTGACACTAGGCAAGCAGCATCCAAGGACAGCCTTATCCTATCAAATGCCATGCGTCACCAGTGGAGCTCAGAGTGACCCTCCCATTTCTGTATTGAAAGTGAAATGTGTTTTCACACACAGAGAAAACCCAAGCTGTCCTTAGTCCCTGGATTCCCATGTTGTCTACCATGAGGAAGTGAGGGAGACACTGAGAAAATGATCTTCAGAGCTCAGGGACTGAGGATAAGATAGCAAGTCTCTGTGTAGCCCTGGCTGTCCTGGAACTCACTCTGTAGACCAAGCTGGCCTGGATCTGCCAGCCTCTGCCTCCTGAGTGCTGGGACTAAAGGGGTGTGCCTCCACTGCCTAACTAAGATAGCAAGTTTTGTGAACACTAGTAATGAAATAATAGCAAAAAGTCTTTTACTTTTAAGGGTGTATATTCATGGACAGTAGGCAATGGGGCTTATTAACAGAGCATACTGAGTACTGTCTTAGCATGGGACACCACCAATGCTGTGATTACAGAAGTGCCCTTCTAGTCTGTTGTTGCTAAAGAGACTTGTGGGGGGGAATTGTATGAATCCACAAACAATCCTCTAGTTGTGTACACATCAGCCACAGGGTAGCTCACCCTGCAGGCTCGGGAAGAAAGGGAAGGAAGGTACAGAAGGACAGCATAAGGAAAGTCTGATTGTCTTTATGGGGCGCTGGGGGAAAGAAAGTCTTGTGAAATGCTGGGAAATTATGTGACATGTAGTTCAAGGCACAGAAAAGGGGGTGTAAACAACTGGATTGGCCCCCATAAATTCCTTAAGGGAAATACAGGCTACATAGAAGGTATTGTAAATCAGAGCAAACTCCAGTCAGAAGATGAAGGATGTAAGCATTGCTGGAGTGCACAGACGTGCACACATTCACGTAGACCTTGTCCTTGACTCTTCTCAAGTGCTGGCAGTAAAGTTCCCAGTAAGGAAAGAGCAGGGTGGGGAATTAAGTTCTGATCCTCCCGTCAAGAGTTTGTTTGTTTAAATTATCCAAGTGCCTTTGCTAATGCCAAGTGCTTCTCTTCTAGGGGGGGGGGGGGGGGGGGGAACAATTGAATTATGGTCAAAGAAAAGTGGTGAGTATAGCAGAAAAAAAAAAAACACTTTCAAATGAGACATATAAAAAAGGGGTGGGGACACGTTGAAAGAGAAGAAAACCCTGAATTAGGACCAGGAAGATTAGGAGAAAGAGAGAATATATTCTTACAGAATGTTCCAGCAAGCATGGCTAGAAGTGCAGGAAGCTGCGTAGTGTTTGAAGCTGCTTTCTGAGGGAAAGACAAAGATTTAAGAAGTAGAAACTAAACTTGTAGAAGGTGGAAGGGTGAAGGAATGAGAGGACACCATAGTGTGAAGGTAGAGGTGCTGCTCAGTTAAACAGACTCTTGAACAGGTCTCCCTCTTTTAGTTCTTCCTGCCTTCCTGTGTACCGGAGACTCCATGTTGGTTATCTTCTGAGCATGCTGAGTTGTTGGTCAGAACCTTTATTAATAAACTACCTGTTATCTGTCTACCAAATAGCAATGACTCCTTCATAACCATGGGGAAGTGGCTCCAGGACCTCTGAGAATATAAAAATCTGGGTAGTCAAGTTCCATATGTAAAATGGCATATTATACTTTGTAATCAACATATATCCTCTCATCTTTGTTAAATCATTTCTAGTTTTATATTATGTTTAATACAATGCAAATCCCAACATACAATTAGCATAACTTTTAAGGGAATAAATGACAGGAGAAAAAGTCTGTACCTCTGCAGCACAGAAATAAATTCTTTTCCCCACCTGTGAACAGCTCCAGTCACTGGCTGGTTGAATCCTCAGACACAGAACGCACTGATACCCAGGGCCCCACTGTTCAAACCCTTTGATTTGTTTTCGAAGCATTCTGTGGTTTTGAACTTTTCAAGCTGGTTTGAAATATACTGAACATTGTCCCTCCGAGACTCACTATCTCCCAATAGCTCCCTGACTATTGAAGTCTTTTAGGGCCCGGTGAAGACATCCTTTCCCACAAAACCTACTCCATTGAACCTTGCGTGTGTCACCTGAACACACCACTTCCTTCCTCCCTCCTCCTTAGTGCAGTGGTTCTCAGCCTTCCCGATGCTGGGACAGTTCCTCATGTTTGGTGACCCCCAAGCATAAAATTATCCTCATTGCTACTTCATAGCTGTAATTTTCCTCCTGTTCTGAATTGTAGTGTGAATATCTGTGTTTTTCCATGGTCTTAGGTGACTCTTTGAAAGGGATCGAGACCCACGGGCTGAGAACCTCTGCACTAGGACCAGAGCTGTCTTTCACCAGGGCTGTGTGTTTTCCAGTGTTGTGTGCATATGCAGCACCATGCAGGTCAGACAGTGTTTTCCAAAACATGTGGTTACTAACCTGGGAGACCATTATTCCCATTTCTCAGATAACTTAGGCTTTGAGAGTTGAAGAATCTTGCCCATAGTCAGAGAGCTGAAACTAGACAGAGACAGACTTCAGACCCTGGGTTTCTCCCCTAAATCTAGCATCCCCTTACCTTCTGGGACTGTTTTAGACTTTGTTTTAAATAATGCCAACACAAAACATAGCTCTCGCCTCAAAGAGAATGAGAGAGGGCTTAATCCGAGCCAAGGTAAGAACACAGCCCCGGAAACCCAACCTGAGCAGTGTCCTGCTGTGGAAATGGTAGCGTGGGGCTTCTTTAGTTACAGAGCAAATAAAATCATAAATCAAGGCATTTACCGATTATATTGGTAGGGACCACGGTTAGGCACAGTGGGCAAAGTCCTTCTTGGGTTTCAGATACTTTCTGTTGCCATTCTTGGCTTTTGGGTTTGTGGAAACCAGTGCTCTACCAGGAATACATGTTAAAAGTTTTACTTGATGGTCAAAAGGATATTAAGAAGACCAATGGTAGCCCAAGATGAGTTGGATCCAAATCTGCAGCTTTCAAACTCCACAACAACAAAAGTTATTCAGCCTGGAAAAATCCTTAACACAGGTGTAGCTTTTTTTCCGGTTTGTTTGTTTTTATTTTGGGGCGGGGGGCGGGGAGACAGAGTCTTACTATGTAGTTCTGACTGTCCTGGAACTTGCTCTGTAGGCCAGGTTGGCCTTGAGCTCACAAAGACAGAGATTCACCTGCCTCTGCCTCCCAAGTGCTGGGATTAAAGGTGTTAGGGTTGACAATGTAGTTCAGTGGCTGACTATCATGTGTAAGGCCCTGGGTTCAATATCCAGCACAGGAAAGAAGGAAGGAAGAAAGAGGGAGGGAGGGAGGGAGGAGAGACAGACAGAGAGAGAGAGAGAGAGAGAGAGAGAGAGAGAGAGAGAGAGAGGAAAGAAAGAAAGAGAGAAAGAGAGAAAGAAAGAAAGAAAGAAAGAAAGAAAGAAAGAAAGAAAGAAAGAGAGAGAGAGAAAGGAGGAAGCCAGCCAGTCAGCATGGCAGCAAGTTTTAAATTGAAGTGCTTCCTACTCAAATGAGGGATTCCTCCATGAGAAGCTGCAACCCGCTAGGGACCAAAGAGTACGTCATTTTCATCTTTATACACAAATGCATGTTCTCAGGTCCAGCCTAGCTGTGTTTAATTGGTGACCCCACCCTGGTGCCTTTGTTCCAACAGGCCCTCTTTCCTCTGTCCTCAAGCCTAAAAGGGCTTGCTGGGGATTACCCCCTTGTCTGTGAATCATGTCTTCTAGTGACTACAGAGACATTAGCAAGTACACAAACCCAGGTTCTCAGGAAAGACAGAAGCTTATAATATTGCTGAGTGAGCAAAGATTTTATCAAGATATTGAAAAAAAATACCTTAAAGACTCCACAGGCAAGATTATGGGCTAAGGGGTGTGGTCTTACCTGGGAGGCAGGTGAGCTTTCAGAGGAAAGTGAAAGAAGACAGATCTTTGAAAGGGAAATTCTTCATGGGTGTCAGAAACACTCATGGGAGGGGGGAGATTTATTGTGGAATTTTAATTTGGGAACGAAATGACATTTTAGAAAAAGATCTTAAGGGATCGTTGCCGAAAAGTGCTGACAGCAGATCTTTGGCAAAGGGGAGGGACAAGGCAGAGGATTATTGAGTAGTGTGGGGGGTGGGTAAGGAAGCTCGGTTAACCCCTTATTTCTGCAGAAGCACGCCACCTCAAGATCCTGAGGCCATTTCATTCTGGAAAACAGTAATAGGTTAGCTGTGGATGGTTTGAGGTCCCCCTACGTGGGTAGACTGTTGTTAGCTGTGTGTGGTTCAAGCTCCCCCTACACCGGTGGACTGTTAGCTGTGGGTGGTTGGAGCTCCTCTTACTGGAGTGGACTGTCGGCTGTGGGTGGTTCAAACTTCCCCCATACAGGTTTACTGTTAGTTGTGAGTGGTTGAACTCCTCCGACATGGGTGTACTATTTGTTCTAAGGGGGAAAACAAATACATGGAAAGCCGCCCAGGTTTCTTCGGTTTTGAATAATGCAAAATGTTGGTTGTTTCTTCATCCACATTGTATCACAGACTGGGTAATTTCTAGACAAATTGATCTCCTAGAGTTCTAGAGGTTGGTAGGATTTGAGGATCTGGTAAAGGTCCCCTGGCTCTGTCATCCTGTGGTAGAAAGTAGATGGATAAGTGACTGGGGGAGGACTGAATTGGCTTGCAATTGTCCGATGTCAGGGTAACTAATCTGCTCCCATGTTAATGGCATTAACCTGTGTGTGAGGTCACAAACCTTAGGCCCTGATCATTCCTCCACACTGTTGCACTGAGGATTAAAGATACAGCACATAGCTGGGCGGTGGTGGCACGCACCTTTAATCCCAGCACTTGAGAGCAGTGGCAGGTAGATCTCTGAGTTTGAGGCCAGCTTGGTCTACAGAGTGAGTTTCAGGATGGTCAGGGCTACATGGAGAAACCCTGTCTCAAAAAAAAAAAAAAAAAAAACGAGGAGAGAGAAGATGGCGGCGACCTACACTGACGCATTTTGAACGCGGGGAAAAAAGAGCCATAAAAAACACAGAGTTATTGGGCACTGTGCAAAAACCGGAGGGGCTAGACCCCCCCCACCCCGGGAACACTCACAGCTCCCAAGGGACTGTTAAAAGTCCCAGGGCAAGGCTGTCCCCATCTCTCACAGACACGGAAGCCACTAAACCCGGGATTCGGGAACTCCCATTTGGAGAGGCGCCTGGAGAATCGAAGCGTCCATTAGGGAAGCCCGGGGACGGCTGGACAGCGGAATCCTCAGCAGAGAGCAGAATCAGGCACCAAGGAGGACGAGTGACCCAGCTGATTCTGCCTGGCAGACTTCCTCAATAGCTGTCTCCATCGGGGGCCTGCAACCACCACAGCAATCCAATGTCACTGGGACCGCTCAGCTCTACACAATGCCCCGGCAGGAACCTCAGTGAAGCCTGCAAGATCAGCTTCTGCCTACAAACCCCTTAGGTCATCTAAACAGCTGAGAACAGAAGGACTGAACATAAAAGGAGTGTACTAACATTTTTAATCATTTTTCCCATTTGGGTTCGGGCCCCAAACAGGTCTACTACGACCCAAATCAGCAGGAAGTCACTTTAAGAGAGCGACGTCCCATGCCCAGTGGATGGGGAAGGTGTTTCTCCGCCCTTCTTTTAGGTTATTTGAAGGATAACTGAAAACTCTGATATGCAGGGGAAGAGACTACAAGCTGATAAATGGTCCTGTCTTAGTGGGTTTTGGAGGTTAGCCCCAGGGAATTCCTACTTTTCCTTTTCTGTATCCTTCTTCCTCTCCTATGTAGGAGTGCATGGGCTTGAGAAAAATGAGATATAGACATAGCACAGGAAGGTCCAAGAAGAAGGGGCAGATTATTGAATATGCCCTTATACCTTTATATATTGATACAAAATTAGAAGTTTATTTGGCTAAAGTGGTATTGACCATTGTTTATTGTGCAAAAATAAGATTGTATTGGATTACATCGGTATTGATCTTTGTATATTGATACAAAATTAAGATTATAGTTGGCCACAATGGTATTGACCCTTGCATATGAACGTAATATTAAGATTATATTGGGCTACATAGGCATTGATCTTGGTATATTGATACATAATTAAAAGTATATTTAACCACAATTGAATAGATCTTTGTATATTGATACAAATTTAAAGGTAACGCTTCCTAATGGTATCATACCTAGAGATACTTAAAAATAAAATGTGAAGCTCTGACCTCTTGATACCAACCGTCTAAAACGGTCTAGGATAGTTAAAACAAATTCCTAGTCATGCAAACATGTCACTTTGTTAGCTACTATGACAGTCTATCACAGATATTCTCTAAACTACCCAGTAATCAAGTTGCTAAGAGACAAGCAACATTTGCTTATCTAAATACAAGAGATGGATAGAGCATCTTCAAAAACCCCAAGAGATCTGCAGAATATGGCATTCAAAGATGTTATCTTAAATCAAGATTTTTTTTTGATATCGAGACATATCAGCGCCTGACAGCACCCCCTATTCTACTCCAAGTAGAAGATAAGCATCGAAGAACCTCCACTGTAAGATGGTTGAATTAGTGGCAAGCCTTTCTCTTGGCATGAAAAAACCCCTTGCACCAACTGCAGACAGACTGCTGTCCAAAAAGGACAAAACTTGGTAGCAGGGAAGTCGACAGCCTAACTCTGCCAAGACAGGGTAGGTAAGTCCTTCATAATCCCTGCTCTACAACAAATGTCTGTCAGAGAAACAGGACCCAAAGGCTGAAGATTGATGCAGGAATGTATGGAGAGAAAATGGGAACTGTCCAGGCAGTCATTGGTATGTTCTTTCTTAGTTTTGGAAGCTGCAGGCCCTGCACTTCCTATATAAGCAGATATATTTATCCCTCTCAGGTCTCTGAGGTGGTTGAACAATAGACAGCTAGAGTCTCATAGTTAAATTTTGAATTGTTTAGGAATCAAGAGGGTGTTATAGATCTAAGAAGATACTCTTAAAAGTGTATTGCAAGATAGTATGAATGTTGAGTCAAATATAGACCTTTAAACTCATGGAGTTGGTTAGATAGTAGAATGTTAAAGTCAGGGGCCAAATATGTATAAACTGGACATTGGGAAGGTATACTGGGCCATTTAACTCTCATAAATGTGGCATATTTATATCTATTGTTTTGTATAATACTTACTGTTATAAGAGAAGGAACCATCTGTTGGACTGAAAGGGGAAACTTCTGGGGGGAAGAGGGTGGAAGGGCGGGATAGGAAGGGGGAATAGGGAGGGGTTTGGTACTGAGATGTAACTTGAAGAAAAAAAAAATAAAGTATTTAAAAAAAAACCCAAAGATAGGTGACAGATAGATGATGATAGATAGATACATACATACAAACATACATACACAAACACACATACAATACATGACCTTTGGGGACACATTTGAACTATGAGACTCTTGTTTGAAATATAACTGGAATTAGGTAGCACAAAAGAACTTGCTGGAAGGTGAAATGACCCTATACATCAGGTACTCTTACCCAATGGCTGTATCCTTCAGGTCTCTAGGAGCTTTGGTGGTAAACCTGTATTCCATGTTTTGAGAGAATATTCTCGTTCACCACTGCACCGTGTAGTAACACCACCTCCTTCCTCTGGTCTCCTGCAGCTGCTTATGGGTTTCTGTTCTCCTATGCTGATTTGCTCTTGCCTTTATTGGGCACGGTCAACTGGTTTCTATGCATTTTGGGGACCTTAAGTACTTCAGGATTGTAAATGTGGAGTTTCTCATCATGTAGAGGGAACATAGCTTCCTCTTCATTCTGCCTCTCTCCTGAGGGCTCCTGTAGGAACAGATCATGAGGAAACAAATTTTGGAGGAGCCATACGGATCAGAATTGGCTAGTAAAATCTTAATGCTTTACTGAAATATTTATTTATGAAATGTAATGTATGGAATTTCCTTCAAAATGACCCATGCTGGAAGGGAAAGTGGGCAGAAAATTTGTTTAAATGAGACTGTGAGTTAATAGTTGTTGAAGCTCTAAATGGCACACTGATGTTCATTATACTAGTCTGTTTGCTTTTGTATATGATTGAAAATTTCCGTAATAAATCATTTTCAAATGACTGCTGACATTACTATTTTAGAATCCCTGGACTGTTCCTGGTTCAGGCAGTTTCCCTCTGGCTACCATGCTCTCTGACTGTTTACTTAGCTTTCCTCCTTCCCCTGGCCCTCATTTCCTTCCCCTTTCTCCTATTATGAAGAAAAAAAAATCCCTAGGCTCCTTACTTATAACTCTTAAATTAATCTTTAATTAGTGTACAATGAAGCTTCATTATAACATTTTCATGCATGCACATGAAAGTACTTTGAACCAAGTGGCTGTCTCCTGAAGAATGTTAGGTCCTTCCTCCTGGTCCAGCTGGATCTTACACCCACCTTGAAAAGTCACTATATTTGCCCACTCCCTACCCCTTTAACACTCTAACCTTTGTTTAACCTCACATCAGAATAGAAAGAATGAAGGGTCGACATGTCTTATGGTTCCAGGCAGCAGAATTGAGTGTCTTATTAGAATAGTCTACCTGGAGAAGTCAACTATAAGAGATAAGTCTCGTCTTTGCTTTAGAGGGCAAGGAGAAATCCCCATGACCCCTAAAACTTTTTCTACTGATTTCTCTGCCTTACGTGCCTCTTGTTCCTTTACGAGAACTTCTGGCAAGAAACATGTTGACTCACTCATGGTGGTTTATCACTTCCTTCCTCTGGCTCACTTCCAGTCGGGATGCTAATGAGTTGTCAAGTGATAGGCAGGGAAAATGGACGACTTTCTAGCTGCAGGGACTCCATCATCGTAGCCTTAATAACCTGGAACCGATAGTGACTGGTGGAGACAGCGTTGGCAGAGTTAAGTTGGATGCAAGCTGTCTCTTGCTCTCCATCATGCCCCGCTCCCTGCTTCCTTTGAAGACCATATCCCACAGCACCTATTTGTATATGTAGACTAGGTGGCAGCTGAGGGTTTTAATCTCAGCTCTGTTGGGTGGAGGGTGAAAGGAATGCATGGGATGCCTCATCTTAGAGTGCAAACTTGCTTGGCGATGGGCAAATGCTTCCCTATTTCCACGCTTCCCTTCAATGACTAGGAGCTAGGCAGGATACTCACGTCAAAGTCATCTAGCTGTGAGAGAATGCCTCAAGGAAGACCAAGAAAGACAGTGATGAAACACCAAGACTCATGGCTACATGACTCTAGTCTAGTCAGTTTGGGGTAAGTTGAGATGTGGTATGAAGTAGAGTAGGGTGAGGCAAGTGGGATCTCCTAAATTTTATAGGCCGCTGGAGTAAAGGAACCAGATAAAATATGGATGCCCACTTACATTTGAATTTCGGATCAATAACATTTTTTAACATGAGTAAGCCCTACATGTTGCACAGACACACATATTAAAATATATATTTGCAATTTATCTAGAATTCTGTAATTTTTATTTGTTGGTAACCCCTGAAATGCCAGTCACTGTAGTGGCCTATCTGTTGAGCTATTAACTGTGGCAAGTGACCATGGAGCAGTTTCTGGGTATAGTGTGCACTACCAGTGAGGTAGCAATGACTTATTCTGACCCACTTTAAGTGTAAAAGTATTCACTTCTTTTCCTCCTTGGGGAATGTTGTGTGGGGGGGAACCCAATGGTGGCAAATGAAAAACAATTTCTAGCCAAAGGTCATTTGCTATTTGGAATATGATCCGTAGAGAAAGCTTATTGCTTAGGGTCCAGAAATTATGGTTTTAGTCTATAGCCTCAAACTCCACTTTTACTGCCTTTTTTAAAAATTATTTTTGTTAAGAAAACTTAAGTGTGTACTAGATAACGGATAGTAGTGTGTATGGCTTTGCACCATCAGCCTCAACAGTTACCAGCTCCCAATCAACACCACCCTGTCTGCGTCACCCCCTCCACCCACCCCAGCCCCATCATTCTGGAACCGAGCCCAGAGAGTTGGAGCTTTGTGGCTCGGTCCCTTTCTCTTCTTCACCGTACCCTCCGGCTCCCTGCCACAGAGTTCTAAAGTGACAGGGATAGAAATCTTTTGAATGCTGTTCCCATTCTTAGTTATCTGCCTGGCCAAACAAAAAACCCTCAGTCCTCATCTCCCAGCTTCCCTTACCCTGCACAGTTGGCCACATGGGACTTTAGCTTTGGAAACCACACCCAGTCGTAAGACTATGGCTGGGTCTTGAGCCTGGTGGTGGCAAGAACAGTAAGACATGGCTTTGCTCATACCTGTGAGAGAGCTGAAGCTTTCCCTCTGTCTGCTCACTGAGCTTGAATCCGAGTGCCACACTAGGCAAAAGCTTAGCCATCATGATATATACATATATATCATATATATATATACATATATATATAGTCAGCCCTTCAGCACTCTCTATAACATTGTAAGTATTAAAAGCAGCAGAAATGTGCTACTTCATGTAGGTTTTGTATGTTACGCGCTATATGCGTGATGTGGAATATTCTGTGGTATTCATTAAAATGGTGTTATAAAAGTAGACTTGTTGACATGAATTCATTCTCATATTGAAAAATCACTTCAAAGCCTCATTCTATTTTTTTTTCTAGAAAAGACTAGCATAGATAGCTCTTAGGCATATGATTATATTAAAATCTTGAAGTCACAAAACGGTTCATTGGGATTGTAAGATTATGAGTAGTTTTGGCTTCCTCCTTGTCATTTTTATTTTAAAATTTTCTGCAGTAATCATGTTGGACTTGTGTGATTCTATGTAGATTATATATAATGTATATATGTACATGTATTACATATGTACATATGTAATGCACATGTATACATCAGAGCAGCGGGAGAACATTTTAGTGGGTACGTTTCGATACTCCACCCCCTGGTGCACTGGATATGATACCCTCCTCTTGTGTCTGCACAGGGCAACAGGGTTTGGATTGCTCTACTGCTGAGATGGAATGAGCCAGTGGCACATGCCTAACTTTCAGGTAGCCGAGGCAGGAGGGCTGCGAGTTTGAGGCCATCTTGGGCTACAAAACAAAACAGTCTCAAAAAAAAAAAAAAAAAAACCTGAAGGAAAAGAACTCCTTCATGTCCCACAATCCTACGGCAGGACAGTCAGTCAGCATCTTAGTTTGCCTGGACTGAGGGCTATTCTAGGACACAAGACTTCCTGTGTTGACTGAGAAAGCCCAGGCCAACTTTAGGACCAGTTTGTCAGTACCTCCAGGGCACAGAGGTTGGCTCTGAGCCCCTCTGTGGAAAGCATTCTCCACAGGTCTGAGATCTTCACCCCATGAAGCCAGGCGAGCTTAGAGCTCAGCAGGTGGAGCAGAACTCAAAGCTTTTTGACCCTTAAAAGGCCACAGCTCTTTTCTGTACTTGTGTCTCTGCCTTTAGCCCCAGGGGCGAGCTTTTGTTCTGAGTCTGAGCTTCCAGAAGTAAAATGAGATAAAAGATTATCTGACTAATTCAGGACAAACTGGTTATTTAATGACTTAACTTCTTGTATCCACTGTGAAGAAACTCATTCTTGCCTGCTGAAGTTAAGGTCAAATAGACTCCCTTAACTCAAATTTGCCTGCCCCCCCCCCCCCCCCCCAGCTTTTAGCATCCTTTTTTAGCAAAAAAACGAAAGAAGACAGGGGTCAGGAGCTGAATAAGAAAAACCACAGCTAGTGTGGGAAGGAAACCTGTCGCAAGCGGATGTCTGTGTTAACTGTGGAGTGGTTCAGTGAGGTTTCCCTGTGCACCCCAGAGTTCAGGTTTGTAAACTGGGCCAGGAGGAGGAAGGGTGTCGTCGAGCACTGGCACGGGGCCAGAAGAGTGTCACCCTTTGGCCTTGCTGCTCTAGCTGTAAAAAACGTGACAGGGAGCATCTGCACACAGGTAGTCAGGCCCACTGAGGTAGGTCACATGGGCAGATGATGGACCTCTAGGCATTCCTCTGTCTTGACCTTGGAGGTCAAGACCACAGGGCAGGAGAGCATAGACAAAAGTCAGAACAGTCCTGTAGTTCACCCACTTCCGGTGTGCTGTTTGGGAAGTTATTGACCTCACTAAGTTTGTGTTTCCTGAAATGGGTAATGTGAAGGGCACCATTCTTTCCTCACACTGATCTTTCTTCTTGTCAGGCACCTGAGCACGATGGGACGTGCAGTCCTTAGAGGCAAAAAAGGAAGCTGGAGGTGTCGCAGCTCTATGTGCACAATGTCCTTGAACTTGGAGCCTGGGACGTTTTCCACTGGAAACATCGTTGTTGTTGTTGTTTGGCTGGGGAGTTGTTTGGTTGGTTGGGGTTTATTTTTTTCTGGTTTTTCTTTGTTTGTTTGTTTTGGTATTTTGTGACAGGGTTTCTCTGTGTAGCCCTGTCTGTCCTGGAACTCACTCTGTGGACCAGGCTGGCCTTGAACTCACAGAGATCCACCTGCCTCTGCCTCCCAAGTGCAGGGATTAAAGACGTGCGCCACCTCCGCTACCTCCCCCTTTTTTATTAGCATGTAGTCATTATACTGAGTTTAATAAAGTCATTTTCCTACCAGCAGATGATGTATCTTTGCCCCACCCCCGTTGCCCTCACTTGACCCCACCCACGTTCTTCTGTTGGTAACCTTCCTCTCCTCTTCACTGGAACTTTCCGAGAAAGTCTTCAACGTAGGATTTACTGTGACCACACACGTTGCTGCTGCAGAGTACTGGGAGTCGGTTTTCTGGGAGAAGCCCTGGACCACATCAGGACTTGTGATTCCACCTTCAGAACTCAAGTGAAATCAAGTTCTCTATCTCTGTCCTATTGAGGAGCCCCACAGCACCTATTCCTTGGATGCTTTTCCCACCCCATCTTCACGAGCAATGAGTTAGGACAAGGTTTGGGGAGACAAAAAACACTCCTAGGCTCTCCCTGTTTTGTATCCTTAGAAAAAAGAGTGGCAGTAGTTGGGAGAGTCCATTTGGATTTTTGGTGAAGAAATAAGAGATATGAGGAGATGGATTCAAGTGTACCACCCCACCAATCCACTTCCCCTCCAGAGAGTGTGAAGAAGAAGGAGGAAGAGGATGTGAACTTGACAGATTTTCTGAAATTACAAGGAGAGTGACAGCAAAGCATCACTTTGAGGTGACTTTCTAGGACCGAGTAGCCTGTAGCAGAACGAATGTGGCTCTACATCCTGTTGAGCTGGCATGGACCTCAGTTTGTATCACATTTCCTTTCTGAAGGACTGAGGGTCTGTGGCAGACACCCTGTGTCACTAACGACTAACCCACCTCCTCCGTGAACCAACCTCATCCAAGGACCCAGTGCACAACGCAAGTATGCAGAAAAGCAAATGCTTCCCCCTCCTCACTTTGCCTTTCGAGAGAAGAGAGAAGGCCAGTGGGTTGATGGAAGCTGAGAAGAGTTCAAGTATTCTTTTCTAGAGAGAGGGCATGTTTGTGCCAACTTACAGAAACCAGGTTGCCTGAATATGCAAAAACCTCTCAGCGGTCTCACATGCTGATTCAAAAATCCCAGCTCTTTGAATTTGTTAAGGTTTGAGTGTGTTCACCACCACCCATGATTGATAAACAATCCCAGTGCAACAGTGGTGAGAAATAGGACCCAATAGGAGCTTTACCTTCATTAGCAGAGTAGTGTAGTCTTCATAAGAGTGAGTTGGTTACCATGGAGTAGGGTCCTAAGAGATGGATGAGTTCCACTTCCTTCCCTTGTTGCTGTATTGCTGTATTTGCTTTCTGTCCTCCATTATAGGTGGTATACCATGAGGATCTTCACCAGATGTGAGGCCCTTGATCTTGGACTTGCCAGCCTTTGGGACTATAAGAAATAAATCTGTGTTCTTTATAAATTTCTCAGCCTTAGGGACTTTCTTATAGCAGCATAACATGGACTAAGGCAGAATCATGTAACGAAGACAATCAGCAAGGCAATCGGGGAGGATGTGTGTGAAGGGTGCACACTGTAGTGTCATTATACATTATAGTAAAATGTTGGCCGATCTGCATGGCCAATGCTGGGAAACACACATGCATCCACAAGATGGACCTGCGCAGCCAGGGGAGAGGGCGTTTTGTTTTTAAGTGGGAAGAGTAATAATACATGCACATTGTGAAAGGTTGAAGCAATCCGAGAAGGAAGAAATGAGAAGGAAGTCCCCCAACTAGCTGCTCAGACTGTACTTTATGAAAGAAATCAGGGAAGCAAGAAGTTGCTCCCACAGCGTGGTGGAAGACAGGTAAAAGATCCCAACAAACAAGTTTTCAGTGTAAGTGCAACAGAATTGTTTTAAGCAATTTTTATTTTGCTATTACTTATTTGTGAATTGTGTGTGTGTGTGTGTGTGTGTGTGTGTGTGTATGAACACAAGCACATGCATGTGTGTGTGTGTGTGTGTGTGTGTGTGTGTGTGTGTGTGTGTGCATATGTATGCCACGGCATGTGTGTGGAGGTCAGAGGGCAACAGTGGGGACTCCTTCACCATAGGTTCTGAGATTGAATTCACATACTCCGGCTTGCATGGCAGACACTTTCAACCCCAGAGCCACCTTGCCCACCCTTGAGACTCCTAAGAGCAAGCAACAGAAAAGACATGTTCCAAACTGTTCTTCAGTATAAAATTTGGGATAACACTTATGTAGCCAGGCTGGCCTCAAACTTATGAGCCTCCTGCCTCAGCCTTCCAAGTTCTGGGATTATAGGTGTGGGGAAACCATCCATGCCCGACCTACATTTCTTATCATGTAAAATATTACCTTCTAGTACTCAGTGTTTAGGAACTAGGGATTGCATCAAGTTCAGAATTCAGCCAAGAGCACGTATCATGAAGTTTTTTAAGCCAAGGATTTTATAGTCATACATATATATTCTCCCGTTCTCTTCATCTGTAAGTTTCAAATAGCAGTACAGGCTAATTGTTTGCTTTTCTTCCAGAATACTCGGTTAGCATCCTGCTTCATCCGTGACACAAGAAAGAAACACCACTGCCAAAAATGTTGAGTGCCTGCTGCTGCTCTGTAGTCCCACACTCCAAGAAAAATGCTCTGGTTGCTTTGCATTTGAATGTGCAGTGCTGCAGCTTAAACTTGGTTCTATAAATGAATCTGTCTGGAAAAATAAATCTGACTGGTTCTTAGGTCCAGATCTAATGTTATGAGAGTTTGCAAAAGCATCCCAAGGAAACACATTTGTCTGGTTCGTGTGTGACAGCACACAGGGACAAGCTATCCCAGTTCCCGAAAACGCTAAATGTATATTCAGTACTAAAGTACACATTTATGGTTTTGAGTGGCATTTTGGAATCCATACTTAAGTGTTAAAGAGACAGACATTTATAAATGGCCCTTGAAAAGGCTCAGTGAGCACAGTGATGATTACTGGACGTTGGGGGGTGGGAGGGAGCTGCTGCAGAGATAAGGTGTATACGTGTTTTGCTTGTGAAATTGCCACAGTGCTGTGAAAACCCTTGTTTGAGAGAGTTTGGAAGGATGGATACTTGCTTCTCATTTCCTCTGCCTGCACCATGGGACTATGGCTAGTACCAACTGAATTCTTTTTTCTTTCCCTTCAACCCAGGTGTATGAAAATAAGGGCTGTGGGCCCACAGTGCTGCGAGCCTTGCAGAGCCAGGGCTGTGGGTGGTTGTCTGTTGCTCTGACTAGATTGAAATTTGTACTTCCTCATTCCCTTGAGACCTGAAGACTTATTATAGCTGTATTTTGTTTAATTTGGTATGGCTGCTTTATTTATCTTAAGAACTCAGACTGAGCACCTTCAGCAGCGGAATTTCACTTCCTCACAGTGGTGACTGGTTTCCGCTGATGACTTCGAGGGAAAACCCATCCTGACAATTGGTGATATTTCCTGACGGGTGGACATACTCTCCAATCATTGCCTTCACACTCACATGGCATCTCCCCTGTGTATGTTCCCAAATGCCTTCTCTTTACCAGGTGTCAAACTGTCATAGAGCCCCACCCAGATGACCTCATCTGATCTATTGCATTCACATCAGCCCTACTTCCAAATAAGGCCACACTCTGAGGTACCGTGGGTTAGAACTTCAGCTTATAAATTTAGATTGGAGGAGGGGCATGGTTTCTCAACACCAGTTGTCTAAGGGAGCCTTTCCTAGATACTACAGTGTGAGCTACCTGGTGGTAGCAATTACTCATTGTGTACCTCTGAGACATTGCTGGTGAATCTGACAATAGGATGGTGTATCATGGGTCAGAATTATTTCTGACAATACTATTACGAACTACACACACAAGCAATCTACTTGAGATATCTATAAGATGTGGTTTATGATATCTCAGAATTCTGCCTTTTTTTTTCTTAAAAGGTCAATATCATTTCCTTCTTCATTTTGACTTATTTTATTCCACAGTAGGTCAAGTTTCAACCTGGGCAATGTGTGTGTCACTAGAGCAGACACCCACAGCCTGGACCATGCGTGTGAGTAGATAGGATTCTCCCAAACTGACCTACTTCTCCAGCTGTGTTTCAGACCTGCCCCATCTTGGTGGACACTACAGCTGTGCCACCAAGATTGACAATATCATCTGTATTTTGACAGCCTTCACAGAGAAACGGATGGGTACCAGTTGTGATTTGAAGTTCCTTCCGAGGACAGATGGGGTAACCTCTAGCCAAGAGCCAGAAATGCTCCTTCTGCCACAGGTAGCAAAGTAGCCTTTGAGGTAACTGAACACAGCCCTTGAGTATATTCAAGAGGACATCATTCTCCAGAAAACAGTGACTGAAGGAACAAGGACACCAAGGGATAAGATGAAAAACCACAGCATTCATATATGTTTGTAAAGATAGCTTCAGACTTTTAAATATGTTTTTCAAAATTATTCAAATGCAGAAAGAAAAAAAACCTTTTTAAAATTTTTATTTTGTTGAGATAGGGACTTGCAACTTACTGTGTATCCCAGTGTAGCCTCTAGCTCACTCTCTTCCAAACTCAGAGGGCTGGGGTTACAGGAGCACAGGCTCACTTGCTTCATCAAATACTAATCATTGTTATAACTTCTGTATTTGACAATAACATTTGAATGGTTTGCTGGATGATATTATAGGCAAGATGCTGAGGAAAGTGGAGAAATCACCTGAGGTTTTTCTTGACAAGCTCCTATGGTAATAGCCTAGTACAATGTGGGCATTAAGGATTGCCCCAGACTTGGTAACCAGGTGGACTTTGTAACCAGATGGTCTGCAGAGCATCCTCCCATTCTCAGTGTTGATGTGGGCCATGTTCCAGGGTCCTCTCTCAGAAAGCAAGCGATTGCTATTTGCCTAGCTATCGCCTTCCCTGCAATTAATTGTGAACATGAAGTCTCAAAGCCTCTCCACTCTGTGAACCCCTTTGATGAGGGCGACGTGTCTCAACCACCATTGCCCCACCTGTTTGCTCTGCCTGCAGATCTTTGTTCTCTCTCACACACACTCTGTCTGCCCTTCGTGGTGATGGATGATGAGCTTTTCAGCAACCCAACTGCTCACAACAAACACCGGCATCCCCCTTTCTCCTTTCTCTGCGGGGCACTTGGGGAACGCAAATGTGTTTCTCATCATTTGGTCCATTTTACAATGCGACTTCCTGCTGGAGTTCATCGCACTGGGGATTACGGGGTATTTCATCTCGTCTTGAACCCTCCCTTCCCTAATGTCTAGTAACAGCAGTACGTCTGAAGACTGGAAATCCTGCTGCTTGGTTAACTTTACATTTTCAACCAAAAATTAAGGTTGAAGAGATTTTTTTTCCCCCTGTTTTCAAGAAACTTGCACCTTTATATAGCCGCTGGATACATATGCATTGTGGGAAAGGAGAGGGCCTGAAGTGGATGGGTGCATGGTAGGAGGGACACAAAGAAAATGGATTCCCAGCTTCAAAGCCATTATAGCACAATGGAAAGAGAAGAGGTGCTGGAGCCAGAAGATCAAGTTTAAATCTCATTTTTCCTTGTGGTTGGTGGAATAGTTAGTGATTTGAGGAAGGTGATTTACCTTCTGACCTTAACCTTCACCCTCAAAAAGAGGTTACTAGAATTTACTTGAGATGTTAACGCAAAGTCCTTGGCACAGTATATATATACAATCATTATTATATTCCTTTAAGAGACGGTACCTCAATATGTTGCCCATGCTGGCTCCAAAGTCCTAGGGTCAAGTGGCCCTCTTGCCTCTGCCTCTCAAATAGCTGGGACTAGCCGGGCGGTGGTGGCGCACGCCTTTAATCCCAGCACTTGGGAGGCAGAGGCAGGCGGATCTTTGTGAGTTCAAGGCCATCCTGGTCTACAAAGTGAGTCCAGGACAGCCAGGGCTACACAGAGAAACCCTGTCTCGAAAAACCAAAAAAAAAAAAAAAAAAATAGCTGGGACTATAGGTGCGTGGCACCACCCCTGGCCCCAAACCATTTATTAAACTCTGTACAGGGATAAGACCAACATTACCAAGACAGGGTCTGTGTCGACCAGATGCCTTAGTTCATGGAGCTGACTTTTAGAATAGAAGCTTAACTGTTAATTTAGGAATATGGGAAGGGAGGGAAGTGTGAGCCCCTCCAGATCTTTTGGCAGGTCAGGTGGCTTTATGAAAATCATAGACGGGGCCTCCAAAGAAACACTACCAACCAGTTCCCAGGCACTGGATCATCTGTCACATAGAAGTCATCCTAATTCCCTTTCCTCAGAGCTGACTGCTGTGAGGAGTAGAGGAGAACTTCTCTGTGGAAGTCCCCGGTGACCTCTGAGCACAGTCTAAACGCTCCACTGCTGCGAAGGGGGACAACAGAACAGTTTACTGTGTCATTCCTGTGGTTCAGACATAAACCTTCACGCTGAGGCATTCACCGGAAAGCAGACACCCTCTGGCTCTAGCGTTGAATGAAAAGCACACAGAGCCTTTCAGTTGTTTTACTTCCCTTCTGCTCCCTCCCAAACAAAGGGCAGGCCCTCTAAGTGCTTCCTGTGGGGTTTAGACAGAAGGTGTTGGGTTCGAAGTCCAGGTTAGCCCCAGGACCTTGAAGTCTGGAAAAGAGTATGACATCAAAATAAATAATAATAATAAAGTAAATAAAATTTTGAAAATTTAAAAAAGAATGTGGCATCAAAGCAAGGTGTCTGAAGATACATGTCCATGGTCCTCCTGGCTTTTTCTCAGGATTCAAGCTACTGCCGGGTGTCCCTGAGCACTGCCTTCTGCTTGAGATCCTCACAGGTAACTGATGGAGCTGCTTTGAGGATGGGAGAGTGGAGAGACAGTAGCCTAAGGATGCTTTGGTACACTTGGTCTAGCAGCCTCACCTGGAAGAGATATTTCAGATTTGTCTAGTTCTAGGTAATCCAGAGCTCAAGTTTATCGTCAAAGTATCCATCTCTTCCTAGATAGTGTCATTCTCTAACTTAATTAACTTAATCTCCTAGAATTCTTAATCTAATAATAACAACAACACTAGCAGTTGTAGTAATAATAATGATAATGAAAATAATAAACAATCCCAGGCTGTGTGTGCCAAATTCAACCTTAGTGATGGGAGTTAAGGGACTTCACTATCTAGATGAACCTGTCTTCCCTACCTAGCAAGGTGGCTCCAGAGGCCACCACGATCTCATTGTAATGGGAGTTAGGTTTAGAGAATATCTAGGGGCTTCTCATACAGTCTTTTAAAAGGGGTCATGAAGACCAGCCTGGCATTTGTGGGCACTTGGCATGGCAGCATATGGACTAAAACAGGGTTTACGGTTTGGCATTGTTTTCAGCTGCTAATAGTAGGCAAAGTGGGCGGAGCATAGATTAGGCTGAAGCAAGATGAAACCAGGAGAGACCCTATTTAAGGATGTGGGGGCAGAGCCCAAGAGTTTCCAGAGATGCAAAGAAGCATGTATCATCTGGTGGAGCCAAGGCAGGCAGGCGGACTGAAAAGGGGATCTCAGATGGAGCTGGAAAAATACAATCAGCTCTCATCACTTGAAATAACAGCTTTTACCCTGAGTCAGAAAGAAGCTGGTGAGCAGAGAAAGCCTCAGCAAGGCAATAAAAAGCCAAGGACTAAACTCTGTGGCACAGCACTTGCCTAGTAGGGTTCAACTAGTCATATAGCAGTCTGAATCAAACTGCCGCTGGCTGGCCCAGCCCCGACAGCTGTGACAGCAGAGGCAGATGGACTAAGACAAATTGAACCACACTGGCCTGTGGGCAGCTGAGACGCCTAGAGAGAAGACGCCTCCATCCTCATTTAAAGTGAAGCTGCCATATCAGCGCAATAGCCAGTTACCCTAAAGGACCTACATCTGAGGTGTCCCTGCAGAAGGACTGTTGACCAAGTGCCCTAAAAGGACCTTTTATGATTGAGGACCTGCCCCAGAGACTGGATTCTTCTAAAAGGTTAAGGTTAGTTGTTAGATAATAAGTGTTTATGGTTATTAATAGGGTTAGTTGTTAGGGAATATAAGTGTTTATAGTTAGTCTTAGAGTTAATTGTTAGGTAATGAGTGTTTATATTTGTTGTAAGTGCCTATAGTTATTAATAAATATATTTGCTATCAAAGTTTCAACTTCACCTCATCTTTGCTCTTGCTGCTCCAAGTCTCTCACTTCCTTGGGATGTCTCCTGTTGTCACTCCTCCATCCTTTGGCACCCTCCTCATGAAGCCTTTCATGCCAATTCAGTCCTGCTGCTTCCCCCTCCCTCACCCCCATGCCCTGCCTCTTCTGGAGTATGCATTTTATACTACACTGCCCTCTAATGATTTTCTGTTCCTTCTTCATTAATAATTGAGTACCTTTGTATTAACTGTTGCATTAAGCACTGGGGGCCAATAGACTGTAAAAACATGGCCACTCCACAGAAGGGATTTACCGTTCAATAATAATGTGAAGAAGAAAAGAAGGAAGGAAGGAGCATTACATAATATACTGTAAAGCGTGCTGATTTTATTCTGAAAATGATGAAAGCCATTGCAAAGGTTTTGAAAATTTTTACTGCGTCATTGAGGTATAATTGGCACACAATAAATTGCATACTTGAGATGTACACGTTGGTATGTTTAGGCACCTTTATACACCCATAAAATCACCACTACCATATGGTGACTGCCACAATCCTTTTTTTTTTTCTACTATAAAAGATTACTGCTATTTGGTAATATGTAAACAAGGGGAAGTTCTTTGGTTTATTAGCTGAAGGCTCATTCAAGAGCTTGGCCCTTGACAAGGGTCCTTGGGCTACATCATAACACAGAAGAAGAGTAAGACAGGAGAGAAATTGGCCTGACTCACCCTTTCTACCAAGACTTCACTCTCTGGATAACAGCGTTATTCCTAAACACATGAAGCCAAAGCCCTTGTAACCTAATCCGCTCTTAATCATTAGGTAGTTGTTACACGAGATCTGTGGGAAACAGAAGTGTGTTAGGAACCTTGTTCACCATCCCAGAAACATGATGAAAGGAAAGATACTTTTGGATAGGAGTACCTTGTAATCTCCAGGCAGCTTTAGCCACTCTCCCCTCTACACAGACAGTTGGGGAGGCCACCCCAGTGCCAGATGCTCTCAGGACTAAAAGCCCATACTTAGAAGCCTGCAGCAGCTTATACTTCTCCTGTGTGCTGGCTGGTGGCAAGACCATGCTGGACATACCCTGCCAGCGTGCTTAGACACCCTGCCTGGCTTTCTCTTGTTGCTGTTTAAGTCTACATCGTGACGTTGGGATCCCTTGGACGTCCGCTGCTTTTCTCTCTGTCCCTGCCTGCTGTCTACCCTTTCCAACGGAGCCACGTTGCTCCTGAATTCTGGGTGTGCCTGTTGAACTGACAGACAGCTGCATAGTATCATAGAGGTGATCATTGTCCTCATCATTGTCTTCCAGCCCCAGCTCTTGCCAAATGTAAAGTCTATGGTCACAGTCATACATGGAGTTGCCCAATGAAGAGGGCGTTTTATCCTGATGCTGTGCTCTGGGATAGTTGCACAGCTAGATCAGCAACTCACAACCGCTTTTTTACCCTTGACTGTTGGTCAACAGCTTTTCAGAGAGCAAGAAAGTGAGGGATAAACAACGGGCTCACTGAGTCACATGGAGGCATACATCTACAGGACTTAGAGAAAGAGAATTTTTAAAAAATATATTCTTATTATTTATTATTTTATGTGTATGGGGATTTTGCCAGCATATATGTCTGCCTGGTGCCCACAGAGGCCATCAGATCCTCTGGAACTGGAGTTAGAGATGGTTGTGAGCTGCCATGTGGATGCAGAGAATCGAACCTGGGTTCTCTGTTTGTTTTATTTATTTGTGTATATGAGTGTTCTGTCCTCTTGTGTGTCTGCACAACAGAAGAGGGCATCAGATCCCATTACAGATGGTTCTGAGAAACCATGTGTTTACTGAGAATTGAACTCAGGACATCTGCAATAGCAACCAGTGCTCTTAGCCACTGAGTCATCTCTCCAGACCCCAAACCTGGGTCTTCTGGAAAAGCAGTCCATGCTTTTAACCACTGAGCCATGTCTCTAGGCCTTGAAAATGAGAATTTAATCTCAATTTCCAATAAAGTCCTATCAGAAACCTTGATCCCAGAAAGATAATAAAGGACAAAGTCATCACCCCAAAGTCCTACAGCCAGAAAAAATGTCCTTCCAGTGAGAGCAAGAAATAGAGACTGCTCCAAGCATCGCTGTTCCTCTGTGGTGCTGTAATAAGCCTCATACTGGATGACTTTAAATAAAAAAGACTGATTCATTTCAGTTCTAGGTGTTAATGAGTCTAATCAAGACACCTTGAAATACTATGAATGAAGAAGGGTTGCTTCTCCCTCTAACACAATGCTTTACTGTTGGTCCTCATGTGATGGGGCAAAAGACATGATCCTACCTCTTAAAGTCTGTCACAGTAGCAATTAAATTTCAACGTGGGTTTCAGAGGGAGTGTTCAAACAACAGCAAAGAGCACATTTGTTCATCACCTTTAAAGATTTTCTTCTCTTTCCCCAAGCAAAAATTGATCTGGGTAATTCCTGATCAGTTTGAGTTTTCTGAAATTTGATATTAAAAAGCAGACAGTGTCTACCCCTTATTTGCTTAGCTTCTTTCACTTGTCACTTTAATTTGGAGAGTCACTCATGTTGTCCCCTCTATTAGTAATTCATACCCCTCACGGTTGATAACTGCTTTGTTGTATGACACAATAGAGTATTATTAAGTCTGTTGGGAACAGTTGAGTTATTTCTACTTCTTCACTGTAATGAACAAATGCTAAGAAATTTGGCATACAAGTATTTCTGTGAGCATCTGTTTTTATGAGTATATCTGTGAGTATCTGGTCAGACAACTAGGAGTGGAAGTTCTGAGTCATGGAGCAAATTCATGTTCAGCTCCCCAGATGACCTCAGGGTCATCACACTACTCATGTCTGCACACTGTAGATAGAGTAAAGACAAGAAAAGTGCTCTAGTTTCTTTTCTGTAGTGGCGAGAAAACTTTGACAAAAAGCAACTTGGGGAGGGATGGGTTTATTTGGTTTATGCGTCCAAGTTGCAGTCCCTCACCGAGGAAAAGTTAGAGCAGGAGCTCAAACACAGTAACTTCCTGCCTGGCAGCAGAAACCATGAAGGAATGCGGCCTATTGGCTCACTCTCTAGCTCTCTTCCACAGCCCAGGCCAACTGCCTAAGGATGGGACCACCCACAGTGGGCAGGTCCTCCTGCATCAATCAGCAATTAAAGTACGGACACATAGACAGACATGTCCACAGGCCAATCTGTATAAGGCAGTTCCTCAAGTGAGGTTCCCTTGTAACAGAATATTTCATTTAACATACTTGTATTTATAAATACTTAATAATCACCTATGAAATACTTAAATCCTATAACCTAAACCTTAAATCTAAAATCTATAATCTACCTAAGAATACCTTGATACCTAAAAAGACTATAAAACTTATTAAAAAAACAGTTAACACTATTTTAAGTTTTTAAAAAAAGATATTAATATTCTTGGTGTAGGTCCCTGTAGGATGGCTTGGGGTTTATGGCAATCCCATCAAGTAGTAATTTTTAAGCTTAAGGTTCATCCAGTTCGTAAGGCCAGTTTATTTCTACCACCAAGTTGTGGCTGGTTTATAAAGTCAGTCTGTTCCGACCGCAAATGAAGGGCCGTCTTTTCAATCATCCAAGAGATCTGCTAGTTCAAGAACCTAAGGAGAACAACGTGAAATATACATTGAGAAGCTCAGGCTGGATCCCTACGGTGTTCCAAGGGAGTCGTTTACGGAGCGGCCTAATCCACACGGGCGACTGGCCTTCAGAAGCTGCTTGGCTTTTTCTAGATCTTGGTTACAGTTCTTTGTAGGACCTCCATCCATCAAAACACAATAGAAATGAAATGAACACGGAATCCAGAGACCCGGAGGCTCATAAGCATAATGCTACGGAGGGAATGACAGTTTTGGAGTAGAAGAACCCTGGTACTTCTCAATGGAAGAGCTGCGAAGCCCATTGGTAGAATGGTGGCAGTATTATCATCTGTCTTTCAGGCCTGTGAGGACTGGGGATGATAATCTATCAGTCCTCTGGGGAAAAGTGAGAGGTGGTGAGTTTCTTCCCAGTTCTCCCTCCCTCTTCCCTCCCCTCCCCCCACCTCCAAGACAGAGTTTCTCTATGCGTGTCTGGCTGTCCTGGACCTCTGTAGTCAGGGTGGCCTCGAACTCAGGGATCTGTCTGCTTCTGCCTCCCTAGTTCTAGGTTTAAAGGCTTGCATCACCATCACTTCGCTCCAGTTCACTTTTAGTAAAAGGTTCCCACTTTTTCATTTTTGAAATTTAAACTTTCATGCTAAGGGAATGGTGATCTTTTCTAAACCGTTGGAGATTTTTGGGTGTTGTTACATCAGCACTTGGGTAGAGAAACATCCTTGGATTTCATCAGGGTTGATGAAATCCATGATTTAAAGATGTGACAGTCAAGTTTATGTTACTGTAATAAATCCCTGAGACAATCTGCTTAGAGAGAGAAAACATTTCTTCTGGCTCACTGTTTCAATCAATGGTCTGATCCCTTTGCTTTGGGCCTGTAGCCTAACAACATGTCTTGATTGGAATATCCCACAAACAAAACCACTCATCTCAGGACCAGGAAACAAAAGAGGGAAAGGAAGGGGTGGGGTCCCACAGTTCCCTTGGAGCACACCTCCCTCCCCAAAGACCTCCTATTAGGCTCACTTCCTGCAGCTTCCACCAGCTTTCATAGCACCAGACTAGTTCCTCAGCCCTAAACCCAACTCTGTCCTTGCTTTTAAGGAATTTAAGGCCTGCAAAAGTGAATAAAAACATGCTATGCTTTGTGAACGTGTGTATCCTCACACCAGTCACTCACTTTTATGCAGATTACACACCCAAGATTGGCATCTGAAGCCAAGAGCAGAGGACTCCTAGACAGCCAGGATAGACACTCACAAAATACTCCCTAAGCAGGGACGAGTCTGGGGGATTAGGAGACACACCCTCCTGACTTCACATCTCACTGCCAGACAGCTGCACCCAGGCTCAGGACAGGGTATGGGTCCTGCCCTGTCTGGAGGGATCAGCTCAGCATGCAGGGCTTGAGGTGTGGGGCACACTGGAACTCCTCTCACCAAGTGGGGGCCCTTCAGAACTGTCTACCTGCAGAGAGTCATTTCCTCGTTTGGCTGAGCTGCCAGTCCATGGAGTTCCTGCTCCACAAAGCAAAGCTAAGCGGTTAAACTTTAAAGTTGATCAAGTCTAATTCTGAGAAAAAAAGAAAGTGTGTTCTTTGCTCAATTGATCTCTTTGAGGGCACGGTCTGGAGAACAGGTAGGTCACTGTGTCAACAATGTGGGGAGGGGGGGAATAACTGAGGGACACTTTACAGCCTCCAGCAAATGAACTAGAAAAAATTTTGAGCTCAGAGAGGGGTTTAGGTAACTGGGCCATTCAATCCCCTTCTGTTTATTGGAGAAACTCGGGCCCCCAGGAGTTGACATGGCTTCAGGGTTTCTTAAGCACAGTTCTCTGCTTAAAGGAGGGGCCTCTAGAGAGGGGATGTTTCAGGAGGGTGCCTTCCTCATGGTTCCTTTTAATGCTATGACTTTAACTATGAGAAAAGGCCTGCTGTGCAGTCCCTGCCATTCCGTGACCTTGTCTGCAGTGAAGGGACTCCACCTGCACCATCTATCTTGGGCCCAGGGCCCATGCATATTTATGCTATGGAGTTCTGCCCTTTGCTCTTTTTATTTCTCCTGGCCCTGCACTTGTGTTTGTTCTTGAGGCTCACCATGCATAGTGCTAGAGGCCACAGGTGTAACTTGAGCCCAGAACTAAATATAACCATAGCTATCACCAGAGGCGCCCATACATGTCAACCCCTCTTCAGTGTCTGCAAACCGCACCCTAGGCTGCAGACACAGGGAAGGCATTTGCATTGCTTTCCTGAGAGCTCACTTTGGCCTGGGAACTGTCCCTGAAAGCAGGGTTGACCTGGGTCAGCAAGAAACCCATGCTTATCACAGCCACACCTGTGCTTTGGGTCTGGTATGTAGAGGCAGAGCAGGGGCCGAGGTAGCCCCCTCATCGCCATTCAGCAAGTAATTTAACAGCATAGCAAATGTCCCTGTGGGCTCCATTCCCACCCTGTGGGTTCTCTGAAGGGAACTGGAATGTATACTACATCACCCAAGGGCGTTGCTAGCGTCCCTGTAGGAAACTGACTTGTGGTTTTATGTTGGGTGTTTGCTTCAGACCTGAGAGTCATGGTTCTCAGATAGTGGTGTCGATCCCCACATTACACAGAGTCAAGCTTCCAACTCCAGTTCTCCACAAAGTGCCCCTTAATCCTCCTATCCACACATCTCTCTCTTGCTGAGAGTGTTTACTGTACTGGTTAAAAGTTGCCTATGTGGTTCATAAATTATTTGTAGTTTTTTTTCTTGTTAGCATGAGAGCAAAGCTGCTCAGAATTTGGCCCCATGCTTTCTGCTTTTTCCCAGTGCCAAGACAACATTAGGCCTGACTGAGTTCTTGCTCTCTTGAGAACGTGGAAGAAGAGTCTGCCTTTCCACGTTTCCCTTTCCTGAACAGAGTTGAATCTGCTGTGAGCTATCTCGAGGTCAGGGTGGGGAGATGACAAACAAGAAGAGGTAACCAGAGTAGGACAGGACATCTTAAACAAACAAACTCAGAGTAAGGAGGAAGCAGATTTTTGCTCTGTGAGTCAGCTGGGGAAAAGAGAGACAGACAGACAGACAGACCGACACAGAGAGAGAGAGAAAGAGAAAGACAGAGAGACACAGAGAGAAAGAGAGACAGAGAGTGACAGAGAGATAGAGAGAGACAGACACAGAGAGACACAGAGAGAAAGAGACAGACACAGAGAGAGACAGACAGACAGGGAGACAAAGACAGAACGGAGCTTGAAGCAAATTACTTCATCCTCCAAGCAAGCTGATCCTTGACAATCCCCTTTAGGTCCACAAGACTAGAGATGCAGGCCTCTGCAAGGACACTGCATGCAATGACACCCTCTTCCAAGCCAAAGCCTTTCTCCCCTTCCTTGCCTCCTAGCAACTGGGAACACACAAAGTCCCATGCGTTCACAAGGCAGACCAGAGCATCCTCCTCCACAGAGCTTACTACCTGGGAAGCAGGTTGCTCCTAAACTATGTTACATTGAAAGGACCAAGAAGGGACCGTTAGATGAAGTGATCGAGCTGAAGTTGGGGGCTCTTAGGGGTGCAACTCAGGAGATCTAGAAGCAGAAATTGCTGGTAGAAGTTTGTGGCAATAATCTCGGGGATCAAATTTGCTATGCGCTATCTGGAGGATGACAACAGAGAAAGAACAGAACAGAGAAAGAAAAGGTTTGAGGGTCTGTTTGCAAGCTGCCAGGAAAGAAGGGGGAGAGGTGGCATTGCAGGAGCCAGAGAACCTATGGAGAGGAAGGGACTGTGATTCTGTGGGAAAAAAAGCACACACCCTTTGTGTGCTTCTGCAGAAAGAAGGCTTGGGACTAGCCTGTCACCTAAAGATACCTGGCCCCTGACTTTCCCCACAGTTGACCACCAACTAACTTGCTCTCTTGGTGGGCCTCACCCGTGTTCATGTTAGCTGCTGATGAGGGCTGGAAAATGGATCTTGTTCTCTGCCCTTGGCTCTGTGATCAGAAGGTCACACTCAGGCCATCAGGACTTCGAGTGTGCACACAGCGTCAAACTTATCTCACTAAAACACGGTCCTGGCCAGGGTTCATCTGACTCTGATGGGCTGTGCAGTGTTGGTGTGGGGTGTGAGATGGTCCAATTGTGCCGGTCTTGCTGTCTTTCATATTTTTATTGCAGATCGTGCCACACGAGGGGACTGAAGAGTGTTGTTCTCACAGCACAGCTGAGAACATGGACAAGGGGTGTGCTGTGAGGAGTGGGGCTCCCTGTGAGCTCAAGGTGGGGCCTTGGATACTAAGCAATTTGTGGTTAGAACTGGAATTTCAGGGTTCTTGTGGCCTGGGGTCTGTGGGCAGGTGTCAGAAAACCGGAATGTCTACATCATTAAGGGGTGTTGAGTGGGACTGTGTCAAGATTGTACAGTTTCACCCAATAGCACAGGCTCTTATCTCATCTGCCTGGGGGTTGGATACATGATACTGTATTAGACAGAAGATCAAAGCCTACCTTTCCCTTGGAATTAGGCAGAAAAGTCTAGAAGTAATGAATTGCGAGAAAAAGTTTTAGCTTGGGTTTTAAAATCATACCCAAAGTCCAATTTATTTGCTCACAAGCATATGCTTTTCATTTTCCCACACTTTGTGTAAGAAGATACAATGTGTCTCGAGGGTAGACCTGGTAGACAGTCACAGATGCTTTTTCTCCCTGGTTTCCATAACCCTAGCTCTCCTTGACGCTGAACTCCTCCATGTGTTTGGAACCTGGTTTTCTTTCCTGTGCTCATTCTGAGTGGGGGCAGGGGGGAGACAACACAACAGAAAAAGTCCTTGCCTTGAGGAATTTCAGTTCTAGCAGGGGAAGAAGTCAAGAAACAACACCAAATGTGTAAGGTCGGTGAGTGGAAGGTCCTATGGGATGCACACAGTGGTATAGAGATACAGTGTGTCTTTCTTACTAGAGCAGCCCTCTGCTATACCCAGGCTGCGTTGTTCTTTCAGCCAGTGCAGAGTCCCCCAGAGGATGAAGTGTGTGTATTTCAAGTATTTCTTTCTGTCAGCAGAAATGCCACCAACTCTACTTACCTTTGTTTTCCCCCACTTATTTTTTTTAAGATTTATTTTAAATGCATGTGTGTGCGTGTGCGTGTGCCTGAATATACATATATGCACTACATGCATGCAGGGGCCCATATACACCAGAAGAGGGCGTCAGCTTTTCTAGAACTGGACTTGCAGGTGTCTGAGAGCTGTGTGATGTGGGTGCTGGGAACAGCACTCTAGTCCTCTTTAAGTGGAACGAGTGTTTTAACTGCAGAGCCATCCCTCCAGATGCTTTCCTGTTTATTTGCATATTGTTATTGACTGAGACCTCTGCTCATCCTCATCTGATTCTTATTTGGGCTGAATTTCCTTCATAGAGTGCAACCCTTTGGCTGTAGGTTTGTAAATAGTGGCATGTTCTCTTGGTCTTGGTCTGGATCTATTTTTATTTTATCGTGCTGCAGAAAAAGATGCTCCCAAAGGATGTGGCCTTGCATCCCAGTACCTTGAACTCAAGGACCCTGCAGGGATCTCAGACACAGTCTCTTTCTGGCTTTCTCCTGTTTCCCTTCTCTCCTAAGACAACAATAGAAACTCAAATCTCCTTTTCCCCAATGTGGACACTAGACAGTAAACACTGGAACTCTCCCAACCCACTGTAAAACCAAGAAGCATTTCTCCAACTTTCTAACCTTCTCCTGCCTTTCTGTGTAGTAGCTAGCTGTTAAAAAAAAAAAAAGAAAGAAAGAAAGAAAGAAAAGAAAAGGAAAAAACCCTTACTCTGCCTTGTTTGATAGTGGATCATAAAATGCTCTTTCACAAGGGTTCCTCCCACAGCTGAGAAAAGAGAGCGTCCTGCAGAGAGATCTGTGTGGAGAGAGAATCTGAACTCACAGCTGGGCTGTGTCCCTTCTCTCTCGAACTGTTAGCTCACACCTTTTTGTCAATCACATTTCTACAAGGCTGTCTGTTTTCCCAGGGGCTTTGGGTCTACATTTCTGAAGTCTCTCAAGTCACATAAGATTTTAGGTAAATCCCCTGTGCTGTTTGTTCTTTTAGTAATCTATCTCCTCTTCCCTTGGTGTTTGCCTTGAGTCTCACAAGTGCAGCAGTGAGATTTTACCCCTTCGTGCCCCTGCAACACTATCTCTTCCTTTGTTAGTAGTTTAGCCCCCGATAGAGTCCAGATTAAAGTCACTTCCCCCCAGTGCTTAGAAATATTCCATTGTCTTGCCGTGCTTTGCTGAGGTAGGGAAGCTTTTAGTGATTGTTGGTTTTTGTATAATTTATCCTTTGTCCCCTCACTGCTTTCTCCCTGCTGCACTGCCTTTGTGCTCTGGCTTTTTCTCTTAGTTTTTCCTTTGGTTGCTTAAATTTTTTTAAATATTCCGTGTGTGTGTGTGTGTGTGTGTGTGTGTGTGTGTGTGTGTGTGTGTGTG
>CAJQZJ010032150.1:5730906-5775073 GCA_907164525.1 Lophiomys imhausi | reverse complement strand
GTGTGTGTGTGTGTGTGTGTGTGTGTGTGTGTGTGTGTGTGTGTGTGGTGTGTTCTATAGCTCCATAACGGTGTCTTAGCACCTTTTAGGCTTTTATTCTTTCCTTCTGGGACCAAAGTCTTCATATCTTCAAATACGTGTTCTTATTCATGCACCCTAATCTCAAATTCCAATTAAATGTTGGCTTTTCTTTTCTAGATTCCACTTCTCTTAATACTATTTGATTTTTTTCTATCTCTTTATCTTTCTGGCTGGATAATGGATAATCTGTGCATACATGTTACAGTTACAGATCACAGCAATTCATTATGCAATTCTCATAGTTGACTTCTCTCTGATTTCACTGATGTGTAAAGTGCATGTTACATTCTAATATCAACGACAACCTTTACTTCGGGGAAATTAAAATCTCCTTTTCCTGCTTCACAGTGCTTTGTTCTTTTATTGTGGTTTTGGCATTTTTGTTTCTTGGAATTTGGCTTTAATAATTGATTTATTTAACCATGTGCTTAGTTATCTCAAATACATTTGTTTCTATGCTCCTTCAGATTGCTATTTCATTCTTTCAAGGCAGGTCCTGAAGATTCTGTTTGCTCATTCTTGTCAATGGGAAGTGTTCCTTAGATATGTATAAGTTTTATTTTTTTCTCCAGTTGAGATTGTGTATATTTATGTATATGTGTGTGTACATGTTCTGTATGTAAAAGTATATGTGTATAAGTGGGTTGTATATGTGTGTATGTGTATGTGCATGTATGTGTGCATGTGTGTATATGTGTATGTGCATGTATGTATATGTGTACGTGTGTATGTGTATATGTGTATGTATGTGTGTATGTATGTGTATATGTGTGCATGTGTGTGCATATGCACAGTCTGTGAGAAAAGCTGCTTGTGATGTGGATTACCAATAGTATCCATCCAATGTTGCCATTATTTCTACCAAGGACTCCATGAGTATATTAGCTGAAATGCCCAGGTTTTTGTTTTTTTTTTTTATACTAATTTGCCAAATTAAATGTTCCTAGACCAGAGGTAAAACTCAGTCACAGTCTGCTGGATAGAGGAGCAGCTTTCTTACTTTTCATGGAAGGTTTTATTTCTTCACCCTGAGTTTAGCTCAAATTGGGAACTCTTTCTGGCCTTAGCTCCGCCTGGTTGGGCAGACGCTTAATGAACTGCAGAGATAGCTCATTGAAGGTCTCAGCTTGATTTGGGGACTGCAGGTTCCACCTCTCACTTCAGTCGGCTCAAAGCCTTGTTCAGATCCACCTGCCATCTCTGTACGCCACCGTCCGACATGAAACCCGAAAACTGACCCCAGCACCAGCTGCGGAGCCTTGGGAATCTTGAAATACAGGATCTCCGTCCACTTTCCTCTCCAGACATTCAGAATCTGCAGCTGACTTGTGAGCACGTTAATGTTTCAGGAGCATTGGTCTCAATCGCATATCATATAACGATCACTCTTTCAGCTAGCGCGCCCACCACCTCACCTCGAAGAATTACAACGAAAAGTCTTGGTTTCCCCTCCCCCCTCAGGTTTTTTTTGTTTGTTTTTTGTTTTTTTGTCTTGTTTGGGTGTTTTGTTTCCTCCTCTGCATGTTTTAGGGGGAACCTAAGAATGTCATTTTCATTCTCGGTAACTAATCTATGCAATTAGAAACGTTTTTGTGTTTGTTGAAACTTTCTTTGTTGGGCTTCTTGCCAGACGTGGAAGCCCAGTACTGCTCATGCTTCAAAACTGAGCTTTTTAAGTGTTCAGTAGTGTGCTGTGCCAGCCCTAGCTCTGCACTTTGCATATATGGACACTCATTAACTATGTCCAGCTTTCCTGGTTAAAGGATGGAGTAGAAACGTTCTTTTGAAAAGTGCATGGTTAGGCAGACTCATTTATGCTCAGCTCATCCCTCCCATGATGCTCCCGGGATTTTTTTTTTTTTTTTTTTTTTTTAATAACCTGGAGACACTCTCTGCTAATACTACGTGCTTTTCGTGATGTGCTGGGGCTAGTTCAAGGCTGGGCCTCCTCTCTTGCACCCTGTCACAAGATAGGGGAAATCAGCTGTATGCTCAGAATTACAGACACGGAACAACACAGCAAGGGCCAGTTTATCAGGGTTGCCTCTTGTGGAGTTCCTTGTCGAACAGTTCGTTATCTCAACCCATGTCATGCAGCTACATGTGGGCGCCTGGGGTTGAAGAAGCTGCAGTGGATTTGGCTCCCTCGGATTCCTTTAGCAGGCACTAACATGCAGGGCTCAGAGCATTCATTGCAGTATCCTGAACTTACGGGACACCTGAAAGGGAAGAAGCAGTCCTTGACTCTAGGGAGCTTCTAATACTATAGTAATATGGCACCATATCAACATGAATAAGAAGGAAAACCCCAGGGTCCTGGAAAGGCATTATTGAATGGAGAGGAAGAGATTGCATGAAAATACCAAGGGACACTGGGCACAGAGAAAGGTGCCTTCAGAGTCAGGTGGCACCATCCGTTCAGTATCTGAGAATACCAGCATCTGTCTCCCACCCCGATCCCTGCCTACTTCTGCACTGAAGAAAAACATCCTCTTCATTCCAGAGAGAAGCAAAGCTCCTCTGCTCTCCCCTGCCAAGGAAATCAATTACACAGCCCGGAGAACTCAGCAGGTTATACCATTGTGTTCTGCTGGGCATAGAAAACACAGCTTCCCTGCGTGAAGTAAGCCGGGCTTGTTCTTTCCTCTCACCTCCTGTAGGGTACATCTGGCCCACAGTCCCCCATCACTGTTTGCAAAGCTTGCATTCAGCACGTACATTATGTTTTGAATGGTGAAGGACATGTCCAACAATAACCTCGGGACTTGCTCTGTTCTGCTCATCCGGAGGGCAGGGTTAGTATACGAAGCTCCCCTCCACCCAGTATGTTCTGCTGTTTGCTTCCTGGGAAGCCAAGATCACTGCCTTCCAACCTTTGTTCTCAACACACCCACTCCTGGAATCTCTTCCAAGTTCTTTCTAAATCCTACTGCTTCTTTTTTTATTACTATTATTATTAATATGAGATTCATTGTTATTTAAAAAGTATTTATTATAATCTATATTTATTATTATGTATGATGTTTTGCCTACATGCATGTATGCATAGCACGTGTGTGCCTGACACTCAATGAGGCCAGAAGAGGGTATTAGACCCCCTGGTACTGAAGTTATAGATGGCCCTGAGCTGCTATGTGGACCCTGGGAATAGAACCTGGATCCTTAGCAAGTGCTCTTAACTCCTGAGCCAACTCTTCAGCCCCATTCTACCCATTTTTGAATGTACTCTTTCCCTAGTGACTTTGTATCTGCGGTAATGATCTGAAGCTTCAGGTGTGCCCTGTTTTGGTCAAATTTTCTTTTTATGTCTTTCTGACTTACCTATCCAAATGTATTTGAAACTTTGATGACAGAGTGTTTATGATACTCAGCACAAGGATGGGCACATGGCAAGCTTTCGTGGATCTCAAGAATGTCTGTCGAAACTGAGTTCATATCATTAGTGTAATATCATCTATCTATCATCTATCTACCATCCATATATATATAATAGTAATAGCATGTATATAATAGTAATAGCATATATATATTAACATGTTGAGTATCTAAAGCATAAGGATCTCTTGTTTGTACAGCTCATAAGCAATGAACCAAGATTTTCCCTGTAAGGGGAATTGACATGTCTCCCACTTCCACCAGGCACAGTGTCTCCTGTCCCCTGACACCAAAACTCGACCTCCCACCGCTCTCTCTTACACGCAGCATAATAAAATGGCAAGATGAGTCGGACAGTGGTGGTGCAGAGACAAGCAGATAGATCTCTGAGTTTGAGGCCAGCCTGGTCTACAGAGTGAGTTCCAGGAAAGCCAGGGTTACACAGAGAAACCCTGTTTTGAACTACACCTTGCCCCGACCAAAAATAAATAATAACAAGGAGACTTTACCACTTTGTGTCTTTGGAAGCTTTGTGATTAGGTACATGCATGTGTGTGCGCATGTTATATTTTCCAGGTGAGATAACATTTTTCTGATTGTTAAATGACCCTTTTTCTCTTTGGTACCATTTTCTGTCTTGAAGTCATTTTTACCTTGAGAGAATCCAAATAGATAGAGAAGATATATGTTTGGCTGGGCATGTTGTCACAGGCTTGGGATACCAAGTACTTGGAACACAGTCAGGAGGATTTCAGAAGTTCCTCATGTGTTATTCTTAGGTCCCTGGCTCTACCTAAAGCCTCTGCTTCTCACCTTAGATCCATCGTGTGTGAGTGCTATGGGACAGTTAGTTGGTCATTTCTTAAGCATACCTTGTCCTGGCTGGATTACTTTCTTTTTCTTGTAATGCAGTGATTCTCATAAAGGGAGATAATTCAAGAGCACCATTGCCATCCATCTTGGCAGCCAATGCTCTAAGGTTGGTAGCTGGCAAAAACTCCCTCCCTTCTGTCACCAGGGTGGTTCACATAGCTGCCTACGTCTGCCCTCTTTACAGAACTCAACTTTACTCCAATCGCACAGTCAACCAAATTTGAGGCCTTCTCTCTGAAGAACTCATCCATCTACAAGCTTTCATTAGGTAAATTAAAGAAGTAACATTCTGACTAATGCCTTCCCTGATGCCAGAATCTTGTCATTTCTGGAAGATCCAAGGTCTGCCTCTTGTCTCCTTCCCACCTTGCTTTTATTTATTTTAAATGTTTTTTTTTTAATATTTGTGCTGGAAAAGTCATCCTGCTTGAGCAAAAGAGAAGGTGGAGGAGAGGCAACACGATCCTGACGTCCTACAGCAACCTTGTGGAGAATAACAGCTTGGACCTCAGCCAGGGAAAGTCTTCAACCTCCCCATCTTCCCAGAAATGGCCTCAAGGATGAGGTTATGGGCATAAACCACACTCTTTGATGCCCGGTGTATCTCTGGGAAATGAATTTAACCTTTCAGTGATCCAAGCATGAATGATGATAGATGCCTATGGGTTGCCCCCCATAATTCCGTGACAATGGCAACCACTGAACTATTAAAGGAGTTGGGAAAAATAAAATGACCTTACAAAGGTGAGACTTCCAGCAACTGCTAAAACTATAAAGGTATTTGAAACAAAACTCTCTGGCCTGGAGTAAATTTATACCCTCAATTTCCTGGGAGGTTACACTCCTCAGTTTCTTCTGGAGAGTTCTAAATCAGACGTTGGCATCTGACAGCCTCTATGTCAGCGGTGGTAGGTGGGGGGCAGGCGAAGACCTGCTAGGTGTCACTGCTTTCCTCACAGCTCATGTTTTCTCCTTCCCCACGCTCCTCGATTGTAAGAATAGATCCATGGCTGCTTACACAAACCTTGCAGGAGTCACCAAACAAGTAAAGAAGGCATTTAGTTTGGCAAAATTTCCTTAGATTAACCAACATCTTGTCTAAAAGAGGAGAATGTCTGTGCCCTGAAATAAGACATTCAGGGTTCATGGTTTCCCGGCAACACTAAAGTAACCATCAACAGATGATAAACGTGTGATCATATTCTCAGAGTAGTCCATGCAGCTATACCACTCTCCCTTCTGCATGGACACTTGGGAAGGCCAGCACAGTGTCAGATGTAACAGTTAAGAGGATGTCATTTAACTCCGTGGCCTGACTGAGTCTTAGTTTCCTCACCATAAAACAAGGCGATAGGTATCACTGGTGGTCCATAAATGGTTCCCCTTTCCGTGGTCTGAGCATCTGTCTTATTGCTGTACCAAATTACCATCCAGTGCTAGCTAGTTATTTATTTCATTACTACTTTTCTAAACAAAATAACCTTGACCCTCTCTCTCCACTTCTCCTTTACAAGGTACCAGGCTTGGTAAAGTCCCATGACCTCATCCTGTGACAATTCAGCAGAACTCAGGATTTCATGCTCCATGGATGTAATTTGAATACCCTCAGTACCATGAGTTTTTCATTACCTGTACATAGTATTGGGGAGGGATTTTGTTCTCAGGCAATACTATCTCCTCTATGCTAAAGACTCACTTGTATATCCTAATTTTAACTTCTCAGCAAATTTCTGTTATTCAGTTTTCTGTTATCTCTAATTTTTATTTGGAAAAAAATCTCATCACAGGTCAATCAATGGATATTTCTAAACAGTCATTGTGTCTCCCACATCATGGGCAATCTAGAAGAAAAAAAAGTTTTGGACATTAAGGGCCTCAAGTTGAAACCAGAGAGAAACAAAATTAGCAAATGCCCAGCAAGCAAACAACTTGCTGAAGTGTATTTGTGTGAGATATCTAAAAGCCTAATGGAAAATGTGACAATCCGTACCAATTTTCTATGAATTTGTTCTGTTTACACCTGTTACATTGGTTTAATTATTATTATCAATCCCCTGACCTTCAAAAATGTCCTAGTTTGGATGACAAATTATAAACTTGCCTTAACGATGGCTTATCTATAGAAATTAATCCAACAGAGACTGTAGCCATAGAAACTAAGAACCATGATGATGGGAACTTTATTAGCACAGCTGGCATCACACCCTGGGTGTACTTTAGTTTGAATGGGGCAATCCCTTCTATTGCCGGTGAGATTTGTAAAGGCTGCACTTGTCTTGCTGGTCGATCTGATGCAAAGGCTCTTCTCTCCATGTTCAAATTCTGATCTCTAGGATAGGTTAGACTATTGCTGAAACATGTCAGGTCTTTCACTGTGGGAAACAGGTCAAGATCAGCCCTAAGAAACTGGCCAAGAGTGAATGGTAGAGAACTGTGTAATCCATGTGAAGGAAGGGGGCTGGAGGTCTCATCAGCTCAGCTTGACAGTCTAGCCTGAGTGTCTACTTCATGCTGGATGCTGGGCATTTAGTCAGCAATACAGAAGGAATTATATGAGCAACAACAGAATAGCTAAGAACTAAGAATAGCATGGGGTGTGAGCAGTTTGGCAGTGGTGGGAGTGTACAATATACATCAATGGGAGGCAGGAGATGTGGCTGTGGATGTTGGCAGAGGACAGATGATGGAGAAGCTACATCAGCAAGCATTATGGGTTTCCTTTGGAATCTCAGATGTCATCCCATCCTGAGGTGTCTGCTTGTACTGACAGTTACATTGGCAGCAAGATGACCTGGTTTTCAGGGTCTTGCTGATCCCTAAGAACCTCTCTGCTCCCTTTAGGGTTCTGTCCATGTGTTGATCACATCATCAGATGTAGTAGATCTGATGCCACAGCTTCTAGGGATCCAGGACAAAGAGTGCTGGCTGGAACTGCCAACCTCCATGTGTCCTTGTGTCTGCGGCCACCTCCAGACGTTACAGAACTAGTACAGCAAGGACAATCGACTGACGGGGGACAAGTTGGGGTTTCTGAAGCAATTGCTGACAGTGCTGGGCTGACACAGAAGATGCTGCCTGTATCCCTGGTGGACGTGGATAGTATAAAAGGCCACTTAATCCAGTGTGCAGTTGTAGCCTTGACCTGTAAATCTTGAACTCCCTGCCACTCTGAAGTTCAGCACAAAAAGCATGTGATTCTGTTTATCCTGGTACTGTTCACTCTTGGCTACAGCAGCGGATCAGTTTGGAGTTAGCAAATAGAATCACCCCAAAAGGCAAATTGTGAAAACTATCTGCAATCACATGATGAGGGCTTGCCAACAGAGATTCTTTTCAAAGAAGAGACTTATGGAAAAAAAAAAAAGATGACTAAGAACTTTCAAAATGAAGTGCAGATGTTTGTTTTCCAGTTTGCTAGACATGAGGGCTAACCATGATAGCTATAGAAATGTCTCTTTTTAGGCCCAAGGGAGATGTTCCTTAAAGTTGTACTAAATGCTTTCCCTTCACTAACTCACTTAGACATTTTTCTTGAAGAGTGACTTTTTTCTTTCTTCCAACAGTCAGCAGTGATGATTTGCTGACAAATCAATGATGACCTGAGGGATCGTGGCAAGCCTTTCTTCTCCCCTGAGGACTGTAGAGATGTGACAAGATGGAAGCCTTCTTGACTAAAATATGGCCACGAGGTTATTGGGTTGGGTTTGGTCCACCCTGGATCACATAGACTCCCAGTTTACCTTGTCCATCCAAAATGCTTTAGTGAGTGTGTGATGATGATCTTTTGTGTCTCTCCCTGGGGAGAACTCTCTTGCTTAAAAGCCTTTATTATGATGTGTTCATTCATGTTTCCTTGTCATTTCCACCAGCACCCCTCTGTTTGCCTCTGATAACTTGACAAGTTTGGTCCAGAATGAAAATCAAGAATCTACTTCCTTTGTAGGAAGGAATCTGCTTTCTCTTTGTATCAGCTCTGGCTGCCCTGGAACTCACTCTGTAGACCAGGCTGGTCTTGAACTCACAGAGATCCACTTGCCTCTGCCTCCCAAGTGCTGGGGTTAGACACGTGAGACATCACTGCCTGGTTTTTGTTTGTTTGTTTGTTTTTGTGCCGTTGCAGTCTGTTCTCTATCTGCAGACAGCCCTTTGAGAAGCACCGGCATATTCACGACTGTAGCTTATGCCATCTTCACAGTCCAGAAACATCTTCAGTTATCAATTTGTCTGAACACTTAGAAAGAAAAGTTTGTTTTGGAACAATTCAAATCTGTAAAAAGAAAGATAGAACCGTACAAAGAAAACTCCTGTGTACCTTCCGTCTGGGTCCCTTTCGAATTCTGCCTGTGGGTCAATTCTTGATCACATGATCTAGAGTTCCCATCTACACCTTTCTTGGAGCATTGTGCACTTATATGCTCATGAGGACCACATTACAGATGATCTCAGGAATTTCCCTATGCTGCCTCATAATTTAACCTGGCTCATATATATACATATATACAGTGATGTCTCATGCGTCTAACCCCAGCACTTGGGAGGCAGAGGCAAGTGGATCTCTGTGAGTTCAAGACCAACCTGGTCTACAATATATATATTGCAAAGCTTGTCACAGAAGTCATGCTGTGATTTCTTTCTGCCCCCTTATCAAGTGGGCCTTGATGTGAATTTGTCCCAGTGCTTATGGTAGGGGGTTTGATTGCTTGATTGAGACAGTGTTTGCCCCTGTTTTTAAGGTAACTTTTTAAAATGTGATTAGTATTATGAAAATATTCAATTACCTAGTCTACAGCCAGCTATTTGTGTGTAGGTGTGCATGTCTGTGAGTGCATGCACATTGCATGTAGGTGCTTGTATTTCTGGAGACTGGAGCTCCGTGCTGAGTGTCTTTCTCAGTCACTCTCCCCTTTACTTCTCCAGGCAGAGTCTCTCACTGAATCTGCAGCTTTCCAGTTCATCTAGACTGGCTGGTCAGTAAGCCCCTGGGGGCCTCTTGCTATGCCTTCCCAGCTCTGCTATTGGAGTTGCCTACTGCTCCCTTGGCTTTTTATGTGGGTACTGGGGATCAAATTAAGGTCTTCACATTTGTGTGGCAAGTACTTTATTTACAGAGTCATCTCCCTGAGTCCTCACTTACTTGTTGTAGCACCAACTGCTGCTTCTTGCCGGAAGTTTTGCCAAGATGTTTACCAAACGGTAATTTTCTAATTGCATCACTCCCTGTATATTGAAGAGATCCCATTCTGTGAAAGGATAAACCATCTTATCTCATTTTAAAACTGGCTTATAAGTCATTCATTATTCAATGGGTTATAATCCTTTATTGCAATCAATTACTTTGATACTGAAGTTGACCCAGATTTTGACAGAGTCCCAAGCATGTGACTACTGTGTTCTTCTGATATGTGACTGTATGTGTATGTGTGTGTGCAGGATGGTATCGGGAACTGAGCCCAGGACTTTACATGTACTCAACAGGTATCCTACCAGCCCTTCCAGCAACTTCTCCCCCAATCGTTTTAAGATATTTAATACCTTTACTGCCCTAATTCTGGGTCAGCCAGTCATCTCAAGGCTTAATTTTCTTTTCATGGAGAGAGATATTTAGGACCCGTGATCTGGGTGTTCAGTGTCCCCCTTGGTACTACAGTGTCGCTGCTCCAAGGGCCCCTCTGTGGACAGAGTGAGGAGATACATGTGTTCACATGCCTTTCTATCCACTCTTCTATCTCCGTTTATCTGGGTCCTGCCATCCTTCCTTCATTTATCCGCACACTGCCCTGTGCACACCCGTTCCCTCAACTGTACAGTGCTGCCCCTTGCTCTGAGCTGATACTGTCCTTGAGCAGGGCTCATTGCCAGCTGATGTCTGCTGCCCCTGCTGTTGCTCTCTCTTCACCCTGGACACTCTCACACATGTCCGTCCTCTGCCTGCCCAGTGCCTGTGGGGCTGGATTAGGACAGAGAGGAAGTAAGCCGAACTGAAGTGCTGTTTCTTAATTAGAAGGAAAAGTAGGCAATGACTCTTGCAAGGCTCCCCTTTTGTACAGCACCGAGCTTCAGCACTGAAGCTGGGAGGTGGCACAGCCCAGCTACCTGGATGACTTTAGGTTGAATGGTCTTAAGTCCTCTGAGTCTAGTTTAGGGCTGTGATCATGGCCAGGAGGGTGGGAGGAGGTGGTATTTATGCATTCTACAGTGTATTTTGGCCCTGGCTCTAGTAGTAGGTACGGGGGCTGTCAGTGTTGGCTTTAACATCGCGAACTCAGCAGAATGAATATGCCAACTGGTCCAGACACGCACTGTGCCTAATGAAATGAGAACAAGCAACAGTTGATTTCTCAGCTGTACCAAGAGGTTGTACTCATCTGTATGGGACAGTCTTGCATGACAGTAGTTTGTCCCACTCAAATGCCAACGAAGCCCCCCCCACCACACACACTAAGAAATGGAAAGGGTGCTCATACACAGGGGTTCAGCTTGTGATACATTAATGTCAGGCTATCTGTCATGTTTATGGGGGGACCGTGTTCTGCAGCCACTAGCAGATCAGAGCAAAATACCTATCAGGGAGAGTGGCAATTATGTGGCCGTTACTGAATCTTCTACGCAGCCACCTACTATCCAAACCCCCGGTGAAACCCACATCCCAGACCCAAGTAAAATAAGATCCCAAGAGATCTGTGTTTGGGCCTTTTCTGACATTAACACTAGACAATAGGCATGTCCCTATTTTCAGACTTCACTGTTACTTAAACGGGCTCCCATCTGCCACCAAACCCTTCTGGATGACGTGCAAGTTCTTTGCACAGGGGAGTGGCAGAATGGTAGACTTCTGTGGTCAGGCCCAGCCATTTACAATTAGGCGCTGGCATTGTGGGTGGCTCCAGGCTTCCCCAGCTAGACTAGGAACTGTAGCAGCAAGCGACGGTTTGTGCCTATTTTTCTGCAATGTTTCAGTCACTTTTTTACTTAATATAGATAAGGCTCGAATTGACAGCTACTAACAAGGGAGAAGAGGAACCAGAGCCCTTCTGTGTATCCTCTTCTCTCCTTCCATCTGTCTTTGCTTCCGCATCTGCGTCGTAGGTTGGCTGATGCTGAAGCAAGAACGATCCCCATCTAGACGTGGAAATGGCGGTGCTGCTGAGAGCCAGACATCCAGGATACAGTCCGGACACTAGGTCTGGGCTGGCCTCTGCAGTTCATTAGTTCTGGACTTCCGGCAACTCTCCTAACCTCCCTGGGGCTCATGTTTTTCATCTGTGAAATGGAAGGTTGAACCGCATGATCTCTCAGACAGACAAGGAAAACCGGGGCCACCGCCTGTGATAACACAGGACAGGCTGTCATTTCCACACTGAAGTCCAGCCTTCTTTTTCACAGTTTTGTTGTTGTTTTCTGTTTTTGCAGTTACAGAAAGAACTTCGGACGGCACCAAAAGCTGCTCCATCCCTAGCTTGGGGGGGGGGGGGGGCCAGGAGGGACCCTGCCTTCTGCTTCACTTACAGTTTTTAGACTACAGAACTCCTTAATCACCCAAGACATCTTCCCCCAAATGGTGGAAGACTCCAGGGGCTGGCAAGCTCCACCACTCTCAGAGACCTTTTTACGTTTCATATTTTAAATTACGTTTTTTTTTTTTAAACAAAGTGCAGTGTCACAACGTTTATACTAAAGGATCAATAGGCAGGCTCCGTATTCACTGTTGCTTTTCTTTCTGAAATCATTTCCATTCCTGAACTATACACAAAGCAATTCCTCATGCTCTTCTTCGTCCCTCTTGCTGTAAAGATGGCTGCATTTGTTGTAAAAGTAAACTGTCTAAAATATGCTTTGGAAATCCATTTAAAAATTACTAGCATACATGTCTAATAGGCCTTGTATTATATCTAAGAAAAGAAGTGAGAATAATTGACCCACTAAATTACACGCTGTCAAAGGTAGAGAAGACAATAGGGAATAAGGAAATCAATGTTTTTCCAATTGCTGTTTGGAATAGTTTAATGGACCTTCAAATGTCTTTAATGTGACAACCAGTATTTTATGAATGTAATGGAATAGAAGATATCAGACTATATTATCAAGTTTTGTTTAGGCAAGTTTTGATATATTTAAAATAAATCAAAGCTACTGAAGTATGTAAAGAACTATGCAAAACAGTAGACATGCATATTCACTTACGTAAGCATGATTATTTATGATTGATTATTTTGATGTCCTCTTTATTTTAGAAATAGTTTATGGAAAATGAAAATTGACTGAAAAAACTATTAAAAAATCATTGAGTGCTTAAATGTATAAGAGTCTGTGCAAAAATAATTCACTGAAATGTTGGTTATTAGGTTCTATAAGTATTAAAGTTATTCAATTTGTAATTTTAAAGCTGTCAGAAAGAAAATATTTAGTTCCAGAATACATTAATGGTGAATTCCATGAAATATTTAAAAAAGAAATAGCAAATTCATGACCCCCCCATCCCAACCCCCCAAAAAACATCCAGAAAGGAAAGGAATAATACTTCTTGCTTCTAGACTTCATGGGGTTGGAGAGATGGCTCAGCAGTTAAGAGCACTGGCTGTTCTTCTGAAGGACCCAGGTTCAAATCCCAGCACCCACAACGGCAGTTCACAGCTGTCTGCAATTGCTGGGCATGGTGGCACACACCTTTAATCCCAGCACTCAGGAGGCAGAGGCAGGTGGATCTCTGTGAGTTCAAGGCTAGTCTGGTCTACAAAGTGAGTCCAGGACAGCCAGGTATACACAGAGAAACCTTGTCTAAAAACACCAAAAAAAAAACCCAAAAAACAAAAACAAACAAACAAACAAAAACAAACTTGTGGTCAGCATGCTTAAGCAACATACAAGATTGCTTTTCCTCTAAGACCAAGAATAAGGCAAAGAGAAAGAGTGTTGTCATTCTCATTCAACAAGGTACCAGACATCCTAGCAACTGCAAATAATCACAGCAAAGAAATAAAGGTCACATGGTTTGAAAAGGAAGAAACTGAACTTTCGCATTTTCAAATGACATAGCTGTCTATGTAGATAACCTCAGCTATTCTAAAATAATAAACACAAATAACTAAATAAATTCCTTCCTGGATCTAATACTTGAGTCCAATATACTTCTAGGGCATAAGGCAGACACACACACACAGACACAAACACACACACACACCAATTACATTGCCATATACTATTTCTGTATACTATATTTTCTATTTGCTATATACTATATTCTGTATACATTTCTGTATAATAATTGTAAACATCCAAAAATTAAAATTAAGAATGCAATTCAATAATAAAGTCATCCAAAAACAAACTGCTGATATGCAGTTTTGCATTGTGGAAGAAAAAATGGAAAATGCTTACTAAAGAAATTAAGGAAGCCCAGACAAATAAAGAAGGTACTTTGTGTTCATGGACCAGAAGACTCACTGCAGTAAATATGTCAATTCTTCCCAAACTGATTAGTAGAAGGAATGCAATTTTGATCAAAATCTCAGCATGGTTTTTGTAAAGACAAAATTATTAAATGGTTTACATGAAAAGACACAAACCTGGTGATTACTAAAAAAATAAAATGGAAAGCAATCACTCTATTTTATATTAGGCCTTACTGTGTAACTATAGAATTCAGCCAGAATGATATTACATAGTGCCAGGCCTGAACACACTAGATCAGTACGGACAACCCATACATAAACTATTGTATGGTGTCCATTTGCTGTTTTGGGACAAAAACACAAATGCAGTTCTATGAAGGAAAGATGATCTTTCTGGTAAATAGTTCTGAAGCAGGTGAACATCCACAGTTAAAAAGAATCAGCCCCACGTCATAAAATTTTTCCAACTAAAAATGGATCAACACTTATTTAAGTGTATTTTATTAATTTTTTGAGAATTTCATGATCCATACATTGTATTTTAATCATGGTCACCCAGTGTTTCCCATTAATTCTTCTCACATCTACCCTCCATTACCCCATCCTCTGCCAACTTTAAGTTCTTCTTTTTGTTTTTGTTTATTTGTTTGTTTGTTTTGTTTTGAGACAGGGTTTCTCTGTGCAACCTTAGCTGTTCTGGAACTCACTCTGTAGATCAGGTTAGCCTTGAACTCGCAGAGATCCACCTACTTCTGCCTCCCGAGTGCTGGGATTAGAGGTGTGCACCACCACACCTGGCAAAACTCTTTTTTTAAAGCAACTCACTGAGTTCCATTTGTACTATCCATATATTCATGTGTGAGAGGGACATGGTTGATCTACTAGAGGCCATAAACTTGGCTCATTTACTTAAATTTAAAATATAAAAATGGAAATCATTTTTTCTTTTTAAAAAATTTTATGTGTGTGACTATACTGTTTACATGTATGTCTGTGTATCACTTGCATGCCTGGTGCCTAAAGAAGCCAGGAGAGATCATGGGATCCCTGGGAACTGAAGTTACAGACAGTTGTGAGCTGCCATATGTGTGTTGGGAATTGAACCCAGGTCCTCTGGAAGATCGGCCAGTGCCTTTAAGTGCTGAGCCCTCATTCCAGTCCCCCAAATTAGAAAACTTTTTATAAGAAAATATAGATGAAAATCTTTAGAATCTAGGTCTAGGCAAAGAGTCCTCACACTGGTATTAAAAGCATGGATCCATACGTGAAAACATCCATATGTGAACCTTCAGCTCTGAGAAAGTCCATAAGAGGAGGGTGAAGAAAAGGTACAGACTGAGGGAAAACAAATTGAAACAACACATCTGACAAAGGGCTAGTATCTACACTCTATGAAGAACTCCCTATAGTCAACAGTGAGAGAAAAACAAAACAACCAACCAAAAATGGGCAAAAGATGTGAAAGGACATTTCCACCAAAGAAATTGTACAGATGGCGAGCAAGCCTGTGGGAAGATGTTCAACATAATTTTTCCAGTCAGGACACGTGTGTCAGAATCACTGCAGTGGAAACTGGTCACAGCACCAGGTACTGGCAAGGATGACGAGAGGCTGAAAACATCACTGATGGCATAATAAAAAGGTAAGAGTCCTCCCCAGAAAAGTTTGGCAGTTTCTTATAAAAACTAAATATGAGCTACCATATGACCCAGAAATTTTACTTTCGAGAATTTTCCCTACAGAAATAAAAAAGTATATTTGCATAAGGATCTGAATATGAATGTCTATAACCTTTATGCATAATAGCATCAGACTAGAAGCAAATCAAACACTCTTCCATATCGTAATGGCTAAGGTAAATGTGGAGCATGCATGCCGTGGGACGGTGCTCAGCAAGGAGGGAAACCAACTACTGATGAACACACGGAGCAAGTGTGGAGAGATCTACAGGACCACGCGTCAGGTGAATTAATATTAAAGTCCCATGAGCTATGCATTATGTGATCGCTTTTACATCACATTCTTGAAGTGACACAGAAGCAGTGCAAGCTTGGTGGCTGCTGTGAGTCGAGGACCATGGCAGGAGATGGGAGAGAGAGGACAGGATTGAAGGGGGAAATGTGGGGAGGCCATAAAAGGCCAGATTAATAGATCTTTGAGGTGAAGACATATTTTGTATCTACCTGGATTAATGTCACCACCTTGGTTATGACTTTGCATTAAAGTTTGGCCAGATATTGCTGGTGAGGAGAGCAGGATTGTGGTACCTAAGTGAAATCTCTCTATATCGTTTCTTCCAGCTGCTGGTGAACCAGTGACGAACTCAAAGTAACGCCTTCCTTCATCTTTAAAACAGAAACGCCAACTATCTCCAGCTGAGTTTCGTATATATAAAAAAAAAAAAAGATGTGAAGTGCACAAAATCTGGGGGAAAATTAAAGTAGCCATTGGTGGGTTCTAAATAGTTTCTTTTAATGATGTAATGTGTCTTTTTCTATACACATGTGGTCCTAGCCACAACCTTGTGTGTAGAAGTACCCAGGATTTTGTTTTTAGGTAATGGATTAGCATGATACAGAAATTGCCTTGCCAAGCAATTTATGAGTGCAAATGGCAGTCACATTATGTACGACTCTAAGAAGCCCAACTGTGGTTCTGGGAAATATTTTTGGGAAAGGGAATGATAATTATCCTTGATCATATAACCAAAACATAACTAACTAGAGCCTGCCTAAATGATAGAGTTGAACAGTCCCTCCAGCAGAGGTTTTTTTCAGCTTGCTGTCCTCGGCTGTTTTAGGACATCCTTCAGCTGCATCTGGGAGCCCAGGCAGCAGAAATGGGGTCACTCTCATGTTCTAAGGAGAGGGTTCTCACATTGTGTTTCTAGAGCACAGACAGCATGGGAAGCGCCCTGGGGAGGGGAAGGCAGGCCGCTCTCTATCTCCTGTAATGCTCCTGTTAGGCAGTTGTCTTCTCTTTTTGGTGCCAGGGATTGAACCCAGTGCTGTGCCACTGAGTTCTCTTCCCCTCACCCCAAGCGTGGCAGTCCCTTTTCTATTTTGCCTATTTTTGTGTGTATATGTATCTCTGTGTTTCTTGGGTTTTTGTTTTGTTTTGTTTTTTAGTTCCAGGGGCTTTTGCTGCTGTTGTTTTTTTGTTTTGTTTTTATTTTGCCTGTTAGTTTTCTAAAGGGAAAGCAGGTGGAGTTGGGTGTGTGGGAGAGGCCGGAGGACCTGGGAGGAGTTGGGGGAGGGGAAACCATGATCCAAATACATTGTATGAAAAAAATATTTTCAATAAAAAATAATTGGTTTAGGAAAATATTCCATTACTTCATGGAGTTGGAGGAGGACCAGCTATTCTGGATTGTGTTCCCTGGTGCTCAGCACTGAAGTCACAGCTGGGCACAACATCTAGGCATCTCTGTGTGGGGAAAATGGTTGAGACTGGGAGTGGGGTTGAGCCGGGGCTCTGGCAGAACACAGCAGCTGGAGGACCTCTGTCACTTTCTCTTGCCCCAGTCACAACCAGGAGAACATCACTTTCATCATTGTCATGGCTTCCTGACTAGACAACGTCTAGAGAAATCACACCATTCCAGCGAAGAAAAGTCAACAGGTGCAGAAGGACTCTTTGCAAGAAAATATGTTTCCTTTGATTTTCAACTCAACCTTTCTTGGCAATTCCTCTCCCCTTCCTTCTGGTTTCCTCTCCTCTCCTCCCCTTCCCTCTCCTCTCCTTTGTCTCCTTTCTTCTCTTCACCCTTTCTTTTCCCCTTCCCTCCCCCCTCTTCTTTTCTCTTCCTCCCTTTCCCCCTCCTCCTCCTCCCTCTCTCATACAATGCATTAGGAATATAAGATATGGTTCAACACATTACAATGATTGATGAATTGATAAGAAAACCATCTGTAGAATTCACATTGATAGGGGCTTGCTGCATGCGCAGACAGATGTGCAGAGCTGGTTTCTAAAGTTGATACGAAGGCATGGGGTGGATGTGTCAGCATGGGGATCGATAAATAAGTGAGCAATGGCAACTGTTGATTTATTGCAAAATAGGGCAGGGCGAGATTTTAAGGATGTTGGGGGAATAAAGTAACGGAGTGCACAGGAAAAGTGTCAGAAGGAGGCAGGACAAACTGGAGGAAGGAAGGTATGCTGGTCAGTTTTTAATCAGCTTAACACAAAAGAAAATCACGTGGAAAGAGGAAGCCTCAGCTGAGGCAATGCCTAGGTCAGATTGGCCCATGGGCATGTCTGTGGGGCGTTTTCTTATTTGGTGATTGCTATGAGAGGGTTCATCCCACTGTGGGCACTGCCACCCATGGGTTATGTCAGAAAGCAAGTTAAGCAAGACATAGGCAGCACTGTCCCTCCATGGTTCCTGACTTTGTCCTTGCTTGAGTTCCTTCCCTGATTTCCCTCAGTTATGGACAGTGATTGAGACGTGTGCACCAGGCAAACACTATCTTTCCCATGTTGCTTCTGGTTTTGATGTTTATCACAACAACAGGAAGAAAACCAGGACAGAAGTAAATCACGTGACAGTAGGAAGGCCTGCAGGAAGATCAGTGGGGAAAAGAATGCCTTTAATCCCAGCACTCGGGAGGCTGAGGCAGGCAGATCTCTGTGAGTTCAAGGCCAGCCTCATCAACTGAGGTCCAGGACAGTCAGTGCTGTTACGCAGAGAAACCATGTCTAGAAAACCTCCCCCTCAAAAAGAATAAAGTCTAATGGTACGTGTGTGAAGATTCCAAGACAGGCCTATTGATTTGTGTGCCAACTTAAATTTAATTTTTTCTAATAAAATGGTATATTTTAATAAAACCAGTAAACTCTTACCTTGCTAGTACCATCTCTAAAAAAAGATCAAGATGTCTAACTCAGGCAATCAAATCAGAAGCTCTAGAAGTGAGCCCAAGGGAAGGAGTGATTTCTCACCCATCCCAGTAACTGCACCTTTTTTCCAATCTCAAACAGAAACAAGTGCTGCAAATGGAAGCCTGCTTTGCTGGCATGGCCACTTTTTGATCTAGAAGGGATTCCTCAGGACATTGCTAGTCCTGTCCCCACTAGTGAAGATCCTCTTAGCATGACAGACCACCTTCATGACTTGAGTAGCAGTCAATAGCATTGCGAGAGAGCATCACAGTGTAGAAGATAGACCAGCTGTGTCCCCGCCACACCTCATGGTTGCCACCAGAATGGAGAGGGGTCTTCAAAGCCAAGATCTAGAGCAGTGGTTTTCTACCTTCCTGATGCTATGACCCTTTAATACAACTCCTCATGCCATGGTGACTCCCAACCATAAAATAATTTTTGTTGCTACTTCCTAACTGTAATTTTGCTACTTTTCTGAATTGTAAGGTAAATATATCTGATATGCGGATATGTAATATGTGACCTCTGAGGGGTCACGACCCACAGGTTGAGAACCACTGGTCTAGAGGCGTTGGAAATGGTTACACACCTTCTTAGTCTCCCAGGCACATAAGGCCTCCTGAACTTGTCTGGGCATATAGATGTAAGCTGAGAGTCTATAGCTGACAAAATTCTCAGCAGTATATTGGAGTTCCTTCCTGAGTCTTGGATCTGGAATACTGCTAAGCTCCAGTGTCTGTCCACAGCATTCCCCTGGGAGCTTTGCTGTACCCTCAAAGCTGGGCACAGGGGTGTGGTAGGATGAGTGAAGGCCACAGTATGGAATAAACCCAAACCATTAATAACCCCTTTCTTTCTAAACAAGCTACTGTTAAGAGTGAATTGACTATAATTTCCAGAGGGCTTTTGGCTATCAGCAGTACAATTAGGAAACAGAAAACCCAACCAACAGAAACATACTGAAACCACAGGCTGAACCACCACTCTGTTATAATAATTCATTCTTCACCCCTTCCACCCCAAAAGCACTAATCAGTCAGAACACATTCCTGTACACTATGCCCATAGGCAATCTGAATATTCCAAAGGCCCAGAAAGAAAATAACCTCCTAACCCACTTCTTCAACAAGTCCCATCTTATGTGTCTTCTTTGCCAAAAATGACAGACTGTGAGTACAGGACAGACTCAGTCTGGTCTTGTTTATAATGCCCTATGGGGAAAGAAATTTTTTTTTCACATTATTTTCAAATAAAAATAAAGACTTGAGAAGAAGGAGGCAGGCAGATGTCTGTGAGTTTGAGGCTAGCCTGGTCTACAGCCAGGGATAAACAGAGAAACCATGTCTTGAAAAACCAAAAAAAAAAAAAAAAGGGGCAAGAAGAGGCAATTCTCAAAATATATACAACATTGTACCTTGTAGGAAAAGTGTGCCAATTAAGTACTTAGCTGGCTGCCAGGCTGCTAGGTCTTAGAGTTTTAGATAAATGACTAACATTTGAGATCATTACTGATATCTTGGGACCCAAGAAAAAAGTCTATATTCCTGTCCAATTTCTGTCAAAGCTAAGACCCAGCCTGAGGGAAGAATATCAGTGTTTGTGGACCGATTTCAGCTCAAGCATGGAACTTGTCAGATGATCCCTGGGGACAGCATGAGTCATCCATTGAGTTTCCCTTGCTCTCCTGCTCCAAGGACAGTGACAGAAGAAAAGAAGAATGGATTTAACCAAAACATTCCTATCTCACATTACAACAAAAAATTGAGGGGCACAGTGGGGGACATAAAGACCAAAAATCCCACTTTTTTCTTGGAAACTTGGTTACCACAAGCCTCATTGGTCCATTGATCACATCCTGAGGTCCCTCAAGGCCATCAAAGACATACTCATTTCCTTCTACCTTTTATGCTTACTAGTCTGTGATCCTAGCATGATCAGAGGAAGTCCTTGGAAGAGGTGACCCTGCCTCCTCCCCTACTGGGAACTGAGGGACTCCATCATGAAGCCTTGCTGTTCATATTCCCAATTTCCTCCTTTCCGTTCTGTGCAACTCACTGATTCAAGGAAATTGGAGAAAGCAAAAACAAACAAGCATGACTTTTTCCTAATGGGCCCTGAGAGGTGAGGGAATGCTCTCACCAATGGTTCTCAGTTTGTGGGTCACAACTCCTTTTTGGGTTGAATGACTCTTTCATGGAAGTTTCTGCCTAAGCCCATTGGAAATATTAGATATTTACCTAATGACTCATAACAGTAGCAAAATTACAGTTATGAAGTAGCAAAGAAAATAATTTTATGGTTGAGGGGGCCACTACTGTAAAGGGGCCCCTCAGATTCAACACACAACACACCCAGAAACCAACTTCTCAGCACAAAGGAGATTTATTATCCCAGAGGGACAAGGCGGGTGCCACTTCTGGATAGGACAAGAACAGACGGCAGTTGTTTTGCAGGAGTTGATTTCTAAGGAATTTCTAAGGAGAGCGATGGGACGTCTGTTAGGATGACTTGGTAAGTCCTAATTGGACAGGTTAACCAGCGTAGCCAAATAATGAATTTTGATTCCTGGACTTTGGTGTTTTGATAGTTGGACCTTGCTGATCCAAGGAATAAGTCGGTGGCCGAAAAAGGGACTAGACTTTTGGGGGCTAACTTTAGGAATGTGACCTAAGGATTTAGCAAAGGAGAGAGAAGAGGGAAGGCAAGACATGCTGGTACCATGTTTGCCACAACTGGGCGTGTTAGAGAACCTTTCAACCACAACATGAGGAGCTGTATTAAGGGGTTGCAGCTTTAGGAAGTCTGAGAACCGCTGCGTTCTTTGCTGTTCTTTGCAGCTAGAACAGTAACAATTTTAGAAAGCCCAGCAATGTTCAAAACTGTTTACTCCGTGACTCATGGTCTTTCTTACAGGACTTTGTATTCAGAGGTGTTTGGAAAAATGAGCATGTTGGCAAACCTCAAAAGTACTCAATCCGGGTGTGGTGGCACATGCCTTTAATCCCAGCTCGCAGGAGGCAGAGGCAGGTGGATCTCTGTGAGTTTGAGGCCAGTCTGGTCTACAAAGTGAGTCCAGGAAAGCCAGGGCTGTTAACACAGAGAAAACCTGGCTCAAAAAAAAAAAAAAAAAAAGTGCTCAAGCCACACTCTGGCTCCTAGTTCCTTAATTCTCAGTTATCTGTGTTCACTTCGGTAGGGCAGTTGAACTGGCAGGTACAGGGGACCTGGGAGGTCAATGACTGAGATCAGAAAGGAACTCAGAGCTGAGTGTAGTGGCTCACACCTTTAATTATAGTGCTTGGGACATAGAGACAGGCAGATCTCTACCTTCCAGGTCACCCTGACCTATACAGTGAGTCCCAGGTCACCCTGGGCCACATTCAGAGACTATCTGAAAACAAAACAGAACAATAGAACTCAAGACTCCTGTTTGCAAGGTCTTTCTGTTTCTCCTGGATCCACCGGAACCCTCTCAGGGCACATGTGCACACAAGAGCAATTGGAAACCACTCTATGCTTTGCACTTCTATCCCACTGAATGGTTTAGAAGTTGGGCACTTGCAATTCTGGGAACATTGTTTCTCTTTTACTTTGTTTTCATCCCAGTCATCCTAGAGACTAGCTGACAGACTCACAATTAATGATTCTAAAACTCTACTGAATTTCATATTCATAAAAAGCAATGTTGCTTTTCTTCCCGTTTCTGCACTGGCAACTATGGGCAATGTTTAAATTTTTCTGAGAAAAACAGTGTGTCAGTTTCATGCCACTGTGACAAATGTCTGAGAGAGCAACTTGAAAGGGGTAAGATTTATTTTGGTTCGTGGTTTCGGTCACGGTCAGTTTACTCTAGTGCCGTGATCCTTTAGCGAGGCAGGACACCACAGTAGAAAATGTGTGGGGGTCCCAAGTATCTCACTTCAGGGCAGCCTAGAAAGAGAGAGATGTGAAGGAACATAGAGAAAAAGGTGTGCCCAAAGGCACCGTTCCCCACTAGTGATCTACCTCCTCCAACCAAGCCCCACCTCTTAAACTCCAACCATCTCCCAAAATAGCACCACCAGCTGAGGACTGGTCTGGGAGACATTTCACATTTAAGCTATTGATGGAGCTCATGGCTGCATCTGCTTACTAGCGGCACGACTTTTGTCCACACTACCCTACGGTTCCACAGCTGTGCTGCGGTGGGCTTTGTGGGGGAGGGGGGAAAGCAAGGCTGCGGGCGCTTTACCCCTCCCCTTTCTCCTCCCATCTTTTCTTTTGAACTTCCTGAAAATCTCAGAGTACATATCTGCTATTCAGTGAGAGAGAAGAGTTCCCCACCAGTAGACGGTTTATTTTCCTGGCTACTGAGTCTGTGTGATCAAGGAGTTCAGTGCTGAGACAGCCACAGGTTAGTTTTCCGTGATTGTCCGAATCCGCACATTTGTCCACTCTCCCCTTCAAGGGCTGCGAGAGGGAAGGAAGAGCTGTGACCTGGGATGACTTAGAGGACAAGAGTCACCTCTGTTCTTCCTCCCCGGCTCTTGTGTACGGGTGATGAAGGGTTCCACCTGCCTTGACTCCAGATAGCTCGAAGCAAAGCCTCCCTTCCCATCCTGCAAGCCTTCCAACTTTTCACAATCTGTGCCTTTAAAAAAAAAAATAAAGACCTGTCAAGAAAAAACACTGACTTAAAATATGATTCCCCATCCTCAGAGGCGAAATGCAAAAAAATAGAAGGATAGTTTCAGGGTTTTTTTTCTTTCTTCTTTCTGTATTTATTACATTTTTGCTTTTCAGACAAGATACAAAGAAACCATTCTCTTCCACCACACACACAAAAACATCCATTCTTGTGATTTTTTTTTTTAAAGTGCATTTCCCCTTTACCATTGTATACAAAAATATTTCTTAAAAACATGCAGAAGTTTCTGGACAAGGCACTTTTAGGCATACAATGTTGACAAGTCGTCAGTTGCATATTCACATTAAAGCCAAAGTGTAACATCATCACATGACTACTCTAGAAGTCCTCAGGCCCCAGGGGTTTCTGGGAACTAGCAGCAAAACCGTGGAAGCAGGCACAGCTTTGCTGGTCGAGCTGAGGATACCTCAGGGCCCTCAGCAGGAGAAACTGCTACTTTCTTACTTGCTGTCCTTCACTTCAGGAACGCTGCTAAATTATCTTCATATGACTCTGGAAAGTCTCATTGTAGGAAACCCATGATTTGTAGAACATCTTATCTCCAGTTTCTGTGACCATGCCAGGAGATATACTTAAATGTAGACCATCCCAGAACAAGGAGCTACCAAGACTACATCTCAGGGATAAAATAACTCCCACCATTGAAATACAGACTTCCATTATTTCTGACTAGCTTTCCTGTAAAGACGTCTTATGACACTCAAATGTTTCTTGCAAGAAACACGGAAAACTTTTATCATATAACCTTTTATAGTCTAGCTTATTTATTGCCCCCATTTTGCAAAAGCACCCCAGGGAATTTGGGGAAATAAATATGGAACAAAAATGGAGTTGCTTTCCCTTCCTGGATTATAGTGTCTGGGTACTAGGGTTCATTCATCACCATAACCAAGAACTTTGTGAAGGCAGCTCTCCAGGTCAAACTCGAAGTGGGATTTTCAAGCAAGGGGCCCGTCACCCTCTGAGGTGTTTAGGTTTGTCTACAATGGTGAACTACGAGCGAAGCATAGTCTCCCTCAATGCAGCTCCAGAGGCTATCTGAGTCATGGGGTAGACTGGGTCAGAAGGACGACTGTGTTGGAGGCAGAAAACAGAAGAAAGATTCTTTAGAGTCCCCAGTGAGTGACAGCTTTGATGAGGAAAGTCAAGAACCCCGGGCTGCTTCACTGGTAAGGGTCTTGGCAGACGGGTGATGGCATGCACTCTGATCAGAGCTGCGGGGTGTGCAGCCCAGGTGTGCTGGCCAGGGCCTTTCAACCAGTGCCCCTAGCGAGAAAGCTGCGGCAAATCTGGGTAAAAGGGGTAGTGACGGTTGTCTGCTTTAGTAGAGATACATAACATGGAATTGCCATATTTCATATCTTGACACGGAATGTCTGAAGATAGTCATTCCACACCACTGAACAGACTTCATTCTGTAGTTACTTGGGGCCTTTTCTGAAAATGATCTTTAGCTGATACTCTGTTAGTAACTGCCCCTGGCTGCCTTCCTTCTTAACACAAGATAGAATGTGTGACCCAGAAGAGATCAGTCTTGTCTCCATCCAATGTAGAACCAGCAGCTCTCATCACCAAATCTGGAATTTTAAAAGTACAGCCATATAGTAGATATATGATATGCTCAGATAAAAAACAACCCCTGCCCAATTTCAGCCTAACATACAAAGGTGATTTCCCCACAGATATCAGCATGCAACTCCAGATCTCTACCCATCTGGGGGAGGCATCAAAAACAAAGCACAAATTACAGACTAGTACCAGTTTCAGGAAAAATAAATCATACAAAATAGCATTTAAAAAGCCAAAACACTTTAAACTTCAAAAGTGAAAAAATTAAGATTAAAAACTAAACCACACATGCTAGGATCAAAAACATTTGATACCTGCCTGATGCTAACTTAGGAAGCCAGAAAGCAAAGGGCCACGTCCAGAGGCCCAGCCTCTGAATCCATGAAGTTCTGCACAACTTTTCTATTGCCTCCGGGAAACCTCACTTTAGGAAGAAAATTAAACAGACATCTTTTTACCAAACTTCCAAAACAAAACAACACCCCTAAATTTCCACAAATACACATATAAAAACAGTTTACAACCTCCCCTATAATTTTAATTTACCCAAGAGAAAAATCACAGGTTTTGGGATGCTACCCAACAGTAAAAGTTCCAGGAGTCTCAAAATGGCATTTGATAACACACTGCAGTCCAATATGGTTAAGAAAATTCATTTGATACTTCAGAGTTGACATTTAAAATAACATAGAAAAACTCCATGGGTTTTTCTCCCCTATCCCTTTACAATACACACCATAAATAAAAATAAAAAACCCAATTAATGTCCTTGGGGGTTTGTAAAACATCTGAATATGACTATATACTGCAGACAAATCTAAGAATTTTCTGGAGGCTTTGAGGATATGCCAGACATGCTCTTTGAAAGTCTCAGACACTGTACTAAAGTGAACGCCCCAGGAAAGGAGAGCTAAGATTCTCTCATAACAAAATCAGCTCACACACCAGCCAGACAAATGAAAATGGATCTTATCATTGAGATTTCTGGTAACTCCGGGTGCAACTGAGTGCTCAGAAAGCTCCCCCAAAATCCGGAAGGAAAAGCTACAAGTTGCAACTGTCCCACTTTGTCACAATGCTGTACCCGGTGACCCCACACAGAGACCAGTGATTTTGCAGTAACTGGTATGTTGTTCTCGGCTGGAATATAAAGGAGGGGTCAGGAAGAGGTCAGAGGAAATGCCTATCCAAGCCACAAGCTACTTAAGCTTTCATTATCTCGTCCAGATCACTGGATAGACTTGGGTGGTGGGGAGATCCCTCTTCTGGGGCTGCAGGGCAACAAGCCAGTGTGTCACAGAGCTGAGATAAAGGTGTCTCCGAGTACACGTGGAATGAACAGATAGGTGGGACAGCACCTCCGAGGTCCATGGTAAGGCTGGAAAAGGCTGGAAACTGACTTCCGGGTGTCTGACTTTCCAAGTCCAAGTGTGGAAGAGAGGCCAGCTTCCTCCAATCTTGCCAGCTTGGCTCTTCTCTAGACCCTTCTGGCACGATCCTGTGCATTCCCTTGTGGCCAACCCGGATGCCACAGAGGATCGGCACACCTCCTCTCCTCTGGGCAAGAAACCAGTTGTGATGGAAACACGCTGGACTTGCTGGTTTAAGAAAAAGGTGAACAGGATCCTCTCTTTTCAAAAAACCATCCCTAACGGCAGTTCAACTTCACTCTTGTCTTGCATTCTCTCCTCCGTCTTGATCGGAGTCATAGTCTGCCAACTGCAGTCCTTAGTAGTAGGGCCCCAGCTTTTCATACCCCAGATAACTAGGCCACTCTGGAAACAGGCCAAAGGAACACCGAGGGCTTCCAAACTGATCAAAGGCTATTCCAAAATCCGGCCCATTATATGGCTCAAGCATTCCCTGAGTGGATCGGAGTTCGGCCCGGATGATCCTGTAGTTTTTGCCTTTGTTGCTGTCCCAGTGCTCCTGCCCGTTACACTCATAGCGCACGGCAAACTCGATTCTTTCATAAGACTGAATTTTCTCAGGTATGCTGATGTCAAAGGAGAACGTGTCCCTGTCTGAACCAGCATAAGTGTCCTTCACATACTGACATGGGAAGTCTGTGAAGTTCTTCCAGGTGTCAAATGTCATTCTGATCTTCACAACCTTCTCGAATGCCAGGTTCTGGACCTTCACGGTGCCTGTGATGGCTTTGTCCTTCAGCACACAGTTTTCGAGGCAGACATGGTTGGTCTGAAGTCGATTTCTAAAGTCTAAATAATCTGCAGAAGGCTGCGGAAAATCCAAAACAAAGCTCTCAGTCTCTGCTGTCGTCAGACTCATGATGTTGTCTAGGAGCTCGGTGATGTTAAACGGAATATCTAGCGGATAATCAAATTCTGAGAACTCTTTGACCATTGTCAGGGCCAGCCCCTGGTTGTCGGCGAAGGACACCCGCTTCTTCACCTTCTTCTCCTGCACTGTGGGGGCCACCATTCCGCTGGCTTCATCCTTGCTGCTCAGCTGAATACAAGGCCTCAGTGGCTTGCTCAGTTTGGGGGAGATCTTGAAGGTGAAGCGCTCCCTGCGCAGAGACGGGGCCATGCTGCTGAAGCTGTACGCGACGTCCACAGCCATCACACTAGACGAGCAGCCTAGAAGTCTGGCAAAAGGGAGACGAGAGAAAACAGTAAGGAGGTCAGAGAGACGTTTAAACCTTCATTCTGGCAGAGACTGAAAATGTCGCCTTTCATGTGGCCTCACGCTCCCATGTGGTCTCACAGTGAAGAAGACTGTGTTGGAATGGGGGCCACCAGCTGGGGGTTTCAGGGGTGCAAAGAAGCTAAGATTAAAACCAACAAAGAAACGGGCATAGAACTAAATAGTGGTTTCCTATTCATGAGTTTTTCTACCAGGATGTTTTGGGTCCCCCTGAATGCTAATACACCACAGCGGAGAATGAAAAGGGTATTACGAATTATGGATTCCTGCCAGGCGGTGGCGGTGGCGGTGGCGGCTCCTGCCTTTAATCCTGGCACTTGGGAGGCAGAGGCTGGCAGATTCTGAATGTTAGCCCTGGCTGTCCTGGAACTCATTCTGTAGACCAGGCTGGCCTCGAACTCAGAGATCTGCCTGACTCTTTGTCCTAAGCGCTGGGATTAAAGGCGTGTACCGCCACGCCTGGCTGCCATTTTATTTTTAATTTTAGAGAAACAGCACAGTATTTTCTGTAGTGCTTGCATTAATTTGCATTTCTACTACTTGTATCTTCTTGGAAGATAACCATTCTAACAGGTAAAAAGTATGACCTCCTCATGGCTTTAATAATAAATAATGACTTAATCCAAAACAAAAGCATCAAATTTATAGCACAAATATTGACTTGGTGTTTCCCATGCATCAGGAGGCATTATGCTATTGTATCCTGGGATTCATTGATGAGAATGGACAGACTTATTTTCACCAAATTTATGGGAGGGTTTTATATTCTAGCATACTTTTCTTTAGAAAAAGAATGAGCAGTTTATTTCTTTATACTTTGACATACAGGTAGATATTTGCCTTGTCTATAGGTAATAACAATTATAATAGTTGTCATAAGAATTAGCTCAGCTGTGGTGGTGGTGATGGTGGCAGTGATGTAATCCCAGCACTTGGGAGGCAGAGGCAGGCAGATCGCTGAGCTTGAGACCATCCTGGTCTACCGAGTGAGTTCCAGGATAGCCAGGGCTACACAGAGAAAAGCCATCTCAAAAACAAAACAAAACAAAACCCCAAAAATCAAATAAAAAGCAAATGTAATCACACTAGAAGACATTAAATTAACTTAATTAAAACCATATTTTTCTGTAAGTGAAAATACAAACAGACCCCAAAAGACTACAAACTTGGAAAATACTTTTCAAAAAGCACAGCAATTAGGAGTTATTAACTTGAAATATAGAATTCTTACAAAACAGTAACAAAAAAAGTCCACAGAGAAGAATGAGCAAAGAAAGAGAACATTAGCAAATGTTACATTTAAAAAAAAAATTAAAAGTGACTCATTAATATGTAAACTACGCACTCTTAAATGTAATCTGAGAAATTCAAAACGAAGTTGAATGTGGACCGTGCAAGCAAGCCTGTAACATTAGTTACTCAGAAGGCTGAGAGAGGAAGACTTTGAGTTCCAGGCCAGCCTGGTCTACAAAGTGAGTTCAGGACATTGAGGGCTACACAGAGAAACACTGTCTCAAAAACAAAAAAAAAACAGTCTCAAAACAGAAAAAAAGTATTTAAATGGCACGGAAAATTTGCATAACATTTTGTATTTTTGTTTTTGAGAGAGGATCTCACTACATAGCCCTGGTTGAACTGGAACTATATATGGAGACCAGGCTACTCCAAAACTCAGAGATATGCCTTCCTCTGCCTCCCAAGTGCTGGGATTAAAGACACAGACCACTGTGTCTAGCCAAAGTTCTATGACGTATTGTTAATGTACAAAGGAGTAGACAGAGTTGTACACAAATACCAGATATAGAGAAAATATTATGTGTATAAAAAATGAGTAGGGATACAGAACATTCCCATTGGTTTTGTTTCCCATGGTTTCAGCTCTTTGTAGTCAATCCTGGTTCAAAATATTAAAAGTTCCACAGGTAAGCAATTGATACATTTAAACTGTGCACCATTCATGAGCTATGAGGCCATCCCTACCTGGTGGAGTCCTGCTCCTTCCTCAGAAGCCAATCATCCCTTAGCCAACATATCCATGATACATATGCCACCAGCCTATCAGGGACTAATAGCCATCTTGGGTATCAGCAGGTTGCAAGATTGCAAGGTTGTTGTTCCAGGAACCTTTATTTTACTTAATAGTGACCCCAGAGCACAAGAGCCATGATGTAAATGAGGTACTTGGGCATGTAACACAGAAAGAGAGGCCGGGCGCGGTGGCGCACACCTTTAATCCCAGCACTCGGGAGGCAGAGGCAGGCGGATCTCTGTGAGTTTGAGGCCAGCCTGGTCTACAAAGCCAGTCCAGGACAGCCAGAGCTGTTACACACAGAAACCCTGTCTCGAAAAACCAAAAAAAAAAAAAAGAAAGAAAGAAAGAGAGGTGACCTCTGGAATCATGGATCAATGCTACAGAAAGTACAGAAAATGCATTTAATACACGGGGCTTGTGGCTGCCTGGGAACCTTGTTAGACCTGTAGATACCAGGGACCATTCTATGGTTAAAAATGTCAGACTACGCATGTGACATATTTCCTCAAAGTTGTTTCCTGCTCTGTGTTTCCTTTTATATTCTAAAACAATATTCTAAAACAATACTGCTTCTATAATCAGAAAAAAGTTAATAACCTTAATATTCAAAACCACCCTGACCCTAACCTCACTAAGGCCCAAAGGTGTGGTGTAGCAGAGAGGGGCCTTGACACAGGCCACCACGGCTGCCTGAAAAGTGTAATCTTTTCACAAGTTGCTCCTCTTTAGGCAAGTGCTGGGACACTATGCATTTGGCCCAATCAATACTCTTTCTTTTACCTCCTGAATCTGATTAACTAAATGCATAATGAAAAAAAAAAAAAAGCCCAGCAGTGGTAGCCTTTGATCCCAACACTTGGGATACAGAGGCAGGCAAATCTCTAAGTTCAGGGCCAGCCTGGTCTACAGAGTGAGTTCCAGGACAGCCAGGAGAACATAGAAAAACCCTGTCTCAGAAAAGAAAAAGTAAGAAAACATACACACACACACAGAGAGAGAGAGAGACAGAGAGACAGAGAGACAGAGAGACAGAGAGAGAGACAGAGAGGGGGGAGGAGAGAGAGAGTGCACAGATATATCAGGCTCCCTCTTGACTTTTTTGTTCTATTTTGGTTTTATAAATACATTGGTTTTGTGGGTGCAAGAAGCCTAGTTGTCCTATTTTGCCTCTGAATCTGTGCACTTTCCCAAGATGCCTTGACTAAAGGGCTTCCTGCACCCACAAAACCAATGTCTCACAACTTCTCTTCTAGTGGAGGAAGTAGCTCAGTGAGGAGGTTCCGAACAAATTTGCTGGGTCTGATCTTATGTCCCTGCACAAGACTGTTCCTGGAAAGGGAAATTGGGACTAAACTATCTTTACAAATGATCAATGGGTTGACTAACTCATTTTTTTCCAAGGTTTTTTTTTTAATTATATCTTTTCCTCCCAATATATCCCCCTTTTAGTCCAATAAAAGGCTCTAACTTATTTTTTAAGGACTCATTAACAAGTTATACATGTCCACTGCAAAATTCTGTTAGAAATATTCCTTCTGTCTCAACTTTAACATAGGTATTTCTTGGTGGGTTTCTTTGCTTGTTTGTTTGTTTGGTTGGTTAGTTGGTTTGTTGAGACAGGGTTTCTCTGTGTAACAGCCCTGGCTGTCCTGGACTCACTTTGTAGACCAGGCTGGCCTTGAACTCACAGAGATCCGCCTGCCTCTGCCTCCCGAGTACTGGATTTAAAGGCGTGCGCCACCACTCCTGGCATGTAGTTATTGAATGTTAGTCCTATAATAACATTCTAAGGCAGGGGACTAATATGTAGGGAAACTCCACTCCTGAGGAGTAGGATAGAAGGGAGAGAGTGGGAGGGTGGGACTAGGAGGGGTGGAAAGAGGACATTGCGATAGAAATGTAACTTGAAGTAATAAGTAAACATTTAAAAAATATATAGCATTCTAGCGCTTCCCCACTGCCCACCCTTGAAAAGCTGGGAGTAAACTGGGGAATAGAAGTTCCTCCTCTGCTAGGCACTTCCTCCTGGTTTGAGTCAGCACAAGGACTGGTGTCTCTTCTGGACCAAGCTCCAGGACCAGTCTCAGCCCTGTTTTCCTGAAAGTGTTTTGGAAACAGCTTATTGGAAAATGGTGTAAAATTCTCAAGCCACTGTGGAGGCAGAATACCAAAGCACAGTAAAGACTCTGCAACCCTGACAACCCAGGGGGAACATACTCTTGTGTTCCAGTCCTGCAGGTTCAAGAGTGGAGCTGAAGCCATTGGTGAACTTGTACTGTTGGACCCCAGGTTGTAAACTTGCCATGGGGACTCCCTTTATTACTGAGCTGTAAGAACAAGCAGACTTGAGGTGGGAGGGACAAGTTTCTAATCAGAGCCAGAGCTAAAGAGATAATCCCACTAGCATTTTCAAGACCCCCCCCCCCCAAGACTCTTCCATGAAAGGCAAACACAAGGTTATGGACACACCAGGAGTTACCACTGGGACTCCTGCCCTGAGAAATTGCATAAGCAGGCCTGGCTTAGAAACTTTTCTTTTTTTCTTCTGGGTGTCGCCACCACTACAGGTTAAGGACATTTATCCTTTGTGGCCTCTATCAAGGCTATGATGTGACTATCGTCCTCACAGAACATTCCTACTTTTATTAACCTGCCACTTATCGAAGAATGGGGATCCCAAAGTGTTTGTTTGAGTTTAGCACTCCTGACTTTCTGCTTGGGATGTCCTAACATTCAAATAATGATAATGGTCATTCAGAAGTACTGAAAAATTGAAACTGAGACAGTCAGGCACACCTGGACAGGTGCTTCAGGAACCACAGTCACACCCACCCACACATGCTAGGATAAACTGTCCGTAGCCTTCTACTACCTCCACTCTGGCTGCTCCAGCCTTTCCGTCTGCTGAAGAAACCAGCAGAAACAGAGAACATGGATGTACCTCTGAACCAGTACAGTGTGACACAGGATCCAGACACTAGCTACAGGACAGGATCCTGGGAGCACGAGGAGCCATTTCCCAAGGACAGTCACACACTTTGCTTTCACGTGGATGCCTTAGAGGTCAACTGCCTCTTATGAGGGACTGGGCCATATTTGGAACCCTTGCAGAAATACCTTCCTATTCTGGTGAAATAATGTGGTCTCTCCAGATACTGAGCAGCCTTAGAAGGCCAGTGATATTTCTTTTAAGACTGACAAGCCTGAACAGAAAATAACTGCCCGACCTTCCTAGTTTCAGGCAGTGGAGCTAAGTTTCTGGCTCTGCCTTTCTTTCTGCACCTCTTCCTCTCTGATGTGAAAACCAGAGTAACAATAACCCACCAGCAACACTGCATTAGATAAATACCCACAACCAGGCTATACCACACGACCAACATTCCTTCCCCCTTCAACGATTCTGTCCCCCCCCCCCCGCCAAATGTTTAGCTGATGTTTTTTACGTGTATAAACTTGACATCGTTTCTCTTTTGAAAGCTTGACACGGTTTCCCCCACAGACCCTAATTATTACAGTCTTAATGCATAGCCCTCAATCCTTACTGTGAACAGAGCTGACTAATGAGCAGTCAGGGAACTTTGAATTGAAACAGCCCACAGCATCTAATAACGTCCAAAGGCAGCGCGGTCGGAGCACTGGCCTCGGAATGTCTCTGACCAGCTGAGCTTTAATGAAGGAACTCCCAGGGCTTACGGGTTCTCTTCTGAGATCCCTTCCAGCTCTGGCCTCCGGGGTTGCTAACAGGACCCTGATGGTTCTCATTCCACTAACTTTCCCCTAAATGGCCATCGTCTACTTCTGTGGTCCTTCAGCTATCTCCACTTTCTCTCCAGCTCCCGGACATCTTTGCCAAATGGACATTTCCTTTCCTGCGTAGGCTGAAGAACCCCTTCTTTCTCCTGGACCCACAAGCTGCGACAGGACCACCTTCCAGCAACTCCACAAGTTCCCCACTCCAGTCTTTTTTAGCTTTCTCTTCTCTATTTTGTTCTGGGCCTGCCATCCACTGCTCTGAAACTACTGTCCTACTGTCTGGTTCACAGCCTTTTCTCAGGGTCCGTAAAGGTGACTGTGAGCACGTCCTTGGGGGCCGGTCACAGAGTCCCGATCCCATCAGGCACTCTGCGACGGTGATGTGACTGCAACTCGCCCCCAGTCTGCCCAGGAGTCTGCTTCGCCTGGGTCTGCACCTACCTCTCCCGCCGCAGCCCGGGCCCCTGATCGCTGGCTTCATGGGAGAGCCTGAGAGAGGTGGCAGCGGTGACTGCTGCCACTGAACTACGTGAGCGTCGGAGTGTCCCGGAGGTAGGGCCTGGGCTTAGTTCCCGGAGACGACTAAGGAGGAGGGGCCCAAGTTATCACACCAGGGCGGGACCTGGCTACAGGACAGCCCAGGCGGGAGCAGCGCCTCACGAGCACCCCCACGCGGGCTGCCCCGTACCCGGGTGGAGTTCACCACAAGTCCGTCGCCTTCCGAGACCCGAGACTACCCAAGATGTGCCCTAGCCTGTGTGCAGCAAAGGATGATCTGAACCAAAGTGGGGAGTAGTAGGGCCAAGTCCACACAACTTGATGGAGTCAGGGCTCGGACGCGGTTTTCTTACATCTATCTCGTAACGGGGAAACTGAGGTCCCGGCGACATATACTTGGACTCCAGATTCGGCCGCAAAAAACCCTGAAATTATCCCCCAGAAGTGTCAAATCTCAGGTTGTGGATGTGCCATGTTAGTTCGTTTCCACATCCTTTGTTCAGGACATCGCCCCTGGCCACAGGGGCTAACCACGTTCGGGCATCTCAGGGATCCCCCTCTAGGCTCCATCCCAGCACCGGTCCCCGGGATGTTTCTGCACGTGGAAGCGACAAACTACCCGAGCCCAGTTAGAGGATTCTACCACCTGTGAGTCTCTGAAAAGTGGGACAAGTGGAAAGTGGCAAGGAACTCCCCCGCGCGCCCCTCACCGCAGATTTCCTGGCCCTGCACTTTGAGCTCAAGGCTTAGAGAGATACGTACCGGGTACAGCTCTTGAGAACCGAGGGCAGACCCTCCAGCACGCCCCACCATCTGCGCGAGATAACAGTGGCAGCAAAAAGTGGGGCGGGGACTGGTCTCGGTCCATACGACAGCGGCCCTCTCACCTGCTCCCTGGATTGCAGCACTCTGAACTCCAACTCCAGCCGCCCGCGGCGCACTTTAACTTTTCAGCCAGGACCTCACCCCACGAAGGGTGCCATCCAAGACCCCTTCCCCTCCGCACCTCCTCCCCCGGAGTGTTGACGCAGCCAATGAGCACTCCCGGAACCCGAGCCGCGAACCAATAGCCACGCTTGCGGCAAGCAGCACTACGCCACGTGATCTGCAGCGTGCGGCGAGTGACTGGGCTGGAGTCCAGGGTCTGTAAAGAGGTTCGGCGGGGTCACAGTTTCATCAGGAGCCCGGGGACCCACGCCAAGGGACGGAGGCGATGTCCTACAGTAGAACGTTTGGCCGTAGAGAAACTGACTGAGAAGCAACAGGCCACGTTCCCCTTTGCTAGCAAAGTTCTAAACAGATCTTAAAAAGTCCCAGGTGTAGAAAGCATTGTCTTTCCATTGGCCCCGCCTTCGCCCTCATAGGACAATAGCCCCAGGGCTCACAGATGGCTGTGACCTTCTCAGGGTGCTCAGAAGCAAGTGTTCTACACTTCTTCCCATTTCCACTTCTGATTTTATCTACATCTTAGTCAGTAGTGTCCTAAGCATTCATTGAATCTTGTTTTGTGGCTATCACTCTAACAAATCCTTTCCCTTAGCGATGTTATTGGGCAGGAAACCACCCTCACGCTCGCTCACAGTACTGCAGACAAGGCTGAAGATTATTTAGTAAAGTGGGCGTATTGAGGAGTCTGCCTGAATTGAGTTTGATACAGTAGCTGTCTGCTTGTTCACAGACTCTGTGTTGTTTCTGAAGCCCCCGGGTTAAAGTCACCAATGACTCTTCTCCTGGGAAATCTCTTGACCTGGGCTGCCACTTGAGGGAGGCTCATAATTTTCTACCTTTAATGAATAGTAAAATTTTAGGAAGTTGACAAGGATTGAAAAGGATTGCCAACTTTAAAAAGTTCTAAGTGGACACATTAAAATGAACAAATCTACCATTTAAAAAAGCATTTCCCTCCTTTTCCGTTTTGAAACAGCATATTGTTATGCAGTTCAGACTGACCTCCAACGTAACCCTGTAGTTCATGCTAGCCCACAAACTTATGGTCCTCCTGGGGTGTGCCACCACCACTGATTTTTTTTGTTTGTTTGTTTGGTTTGTTTTGGGGGGACAAGGTTTTTCTCTGTAGCCCTGGATGTCCTAGAACTCACTTTGTAGACCAGGCTAGCCTTGAACTAAGTGAATGTAGAGAAGAAATTAAAAGGAAGGAAATGGCTGCTCCTAGGTTCAATGGAGAAGGTTGTTTGTAGATATATAGGAGATCAGAGGCAGGGACATCTGAGAAAGTCAAGAGGGAATGTGATCCTGAACCAGACCATGTGACAGTGGGGAAGGGAGAGGACAGAAGAGCCTTGGACCAAAAAATCAGGAGGGTGAAGGTAGACCAAAAGAGGCAGGTAACCAAAATATCTGCACTATATAGGGAAGGGTAGTTGAGGGAAGAGCAGCCCAGCCCCTGGGAAGGCTGGAGAAGTTTGGAGTAGGAGGTAGAGTATGCCAGCCATATTGCATAACAGGTAGGGACTGAGGGATGCTGGGAGAATCTGGTGGCCAGGCTCACTTTTATATATTAAATAAGTACCTTAGTCAGCCATCTGTCTGGGATTTGAGACCTAACACTCAGAGATCTGCCTGCCTATGCCTGGAATTAAAGGTGTGTGTGTGCCATTGACTTTTAAAAAGTACTCTAACGATGAGAACAACAGGACACAAGAAGGTTATTGTGCCCATTAACTCGTGTTGGGCACATTTAGACTCATAGAAATTCATAGGTTAATATGATGTTGAGGGTTTCTACTCTAAGGATGTAAGAACAGCTTTCAATATAAGTAGGAACATAAGACTAAAACACTCATGGGTTACAATAATCTGATAATACAAGACTAAAGCTCTAATTGGAAGCTTCCCCAGACAAAGTCTCAGGGGCCACTTCCTTCCTTTCTGATGGGCAAATGTGAGAAAGGTGAATCTGCCATTGCAAACTCGAAATCCCCTTGTATTAACTGCAACTGAAGGTGAATTAACTCAAGTGCTGGCTACAATTCCAAATGAAGTGAGCATGCTACTGGAGTGGGCAAAAACAGAGCCAATAAGTATTTCAAAATACATGCAGCAAAGGGTGAGTGGATCCTAGCTGGGAAGAAGTTGGCACAAGCATATAATTTTATAGCACAAGGGTTTGGAATCATCTTTCTTACATAGATCTAGGAAACCGTGGGTAATAATTTCCCCTGTGGTTCAGATGACTATTTAAAATCAAGAGCGTGGGCTAAACTTAGTTGTGGCACACCACAGTCCTGGTAGGGAGGAGTGTGGCGTCTTTGGCTTTGAGGGGCAGTCTTTCTCTACAACTAGAATAGAGCTAACTGAGATGCTGTAGCTAGAGGACCTTGGGGCTCCTGACAGACTATAGAGACTGGGAGCCAGCCCGGTCCTTAGTCAGGGTCATGGCCGTTCTTTCATTGTACGGCAACAAAGAGGAAAAAGTAAGCATGAAAAATTTCAGCCCCTTAGTCAAGGCACACAAAGTTCCTTCTTATAATATCTAACATCAGATTGGCCTTAGTTTCACTTATTAAAAACCACCCCTCCCTGAAATGTAAACAAAAAGACTTAGTGGTGGCTAAGCATAGAAATGACTCTCCTTCCACAACTTTTCCCCCCAGGCTGTCAGCAGTAACCCTGTCTTCTTCCTTGTCCTGGGTACCTGGCTGCTTCAGTCCTTATTCATTCATTCAACAGTGTATTGAGTAGCTGTCATGCAAACATTCTTTTTTTTTTTTTTTGGTTTTTCGAGGCAGGGTTTCTCTGTGTAGCCCTGGCTGTCCTGGACTCAATTTGTAGACCAGGCTGGCCTTGAACTCGCAATGATCCACCTGCCTCTGCCTCCCAAGTGCTGGGATTAAAGGCGTGCGCCACCACTGCCCGGCATGCAAACATTCTTAATAAAATACTTGAAAATTGAATTCAAGTGCACATGAAAAAAATCATTCATGATCAAAGCCACCTATTTCCAAAGATTCATGGATGATTAAGCATTTGGAAATCAAAAAATGCAATATATTACAGAATAGACTTAAGGACAAAATGACAAAGAAAAAGCTCTCTTTTTGTTTGTTTGGGTTGGGTTTTGTTGTTGTTTTGTTTTTTTGAGACAGGGTTTCACTCTGTAGCAGTATTGGCTGTCCTAGAAATCGATTTGTAGATCAGACCACCAGGCGCATGGCTTAAGAAAAAGCTGTTTTCTAGGTGTGGTAGTACACACCTTTAATCCCAGCACTTGGGCAGCAGAGGCAGGCAGATCTCTGAGTTCAAGTCCAGCCTGGTCTACAAAGTGAGTCCAGGAAAGCCAAGTCTACACAGAGAAACCCTGTCTCAAAACAAACAAACAAAAAAAAAGAAAGAAAAGAAAAGAAAAAAAAGCTTTTTAACAAAGTCCAATCTTACCTGATACTAAGAGTCTTGCAGAAACTAGAAACAGAAGGAATGATATAGAAATAGAAGGAAGGATATGGCAAGCCTATAACTAACCAAATGGAGAAAAACTCAAATCATTTTCACAGAAATCAGAAACAAGACTGGTGTGTCCATTTTCTCTACTCATATTTAGCTTAGCATTTATAATCTCATCTAGAGCAGTAAGAAAAGAGATGGCACTAAGGATGCACACAAGAAAGGAAGGAATCTAACTATCACTATTTTATGAGACCCTAAAGACTCCAACTGAAAATTCCTACAGCGATAAACATCCTGTTGGCAAAACAACAGGATACAGAATTAAGACACAAAAAAACTAATAGTCTTTCTCTATATAAATAACCAACATATTGAAAAAGAAATCAGGGAAAGAATTCACAGTTAACCACAAAAGAAAAGAACTTTTTAAAAGTACTGTAAAAAACCTAACTAAGGAAATGAAAAGACCTCTATAATAAAAATCTTAAATTGTTGAAAAATGGCTGAAGATTGATGCTGTAATGTATGGAGAGAAAATGGGAACTGTCCAGGCAGCCACTGGTATGTCATTTTTTAGTTTTGGAAGCTGCAGGCCCTGCACTTCCTATATAATCAGATATATTCATCCCTCTCAGGTCTCTGAGGTGGTTGAAGAATAGATACCTAGAGTCTCATAGTTAAATTTTGAGTTGTTTAGGAATCAAGAGGGTGTTCTGGATCTAAGAAGATATTTTTAAAATTATGAGGCAAGTTAGTATGAAAGCTGAGTTAGATATAGAACTTTAAACTCATGGAGATGGTTAGATAGTAGAATGTTAAAGTCAGGTGCCAAATACATATGGACTGGACATTGGGAATGTATGCTAAGCCATATAACTCTTATAATCGTGGCCTATTTATTTCTGTTGTTTTGTATTGTATTTATAGTTATAAGAAAAAGAACCATTATTTGGACTGAAAGGGAGAGCTGTTGGGGGGAAAAATAAATACCTTAAACTAAAAAAAAAAAAAAAAAGAAGGGAAGAGGATGGTGGGGCTGAGGGGGAGGAGGGTGGAAGGGTGGGACTGGAGGGGGGAGTAGGGAGGGGATTGTGATTGAGATGTAACTTGAAGAAATAAAAAATAAATTATTAAAAAAAAAAGAATATCTGCATCCCATCCCAGCACTGGGCATGACCTCCTGAAAGATGCAGAAATGAAATCTCACCTTTGGTTAACCTTCCACTTCTTCTGTGGTATAATATTCCCTCAAGACCAGTGGTTCTCAGCCTTCCTAATGTTGTGACCCTTTAATACAGTTCCTCTAATCCCAGCATTTGGGAGGCAGAAGCAGGCAGATCTTTGTGAGTTCAGGCCAGCCTGGTCTACAAAATGAGTCCAGGACAGCCAGGGATAAAACTACAGCCCATGCAGTTCCTCATGTTGTTGTGACCTCCAACCATAAAATTATTTTTGTCACTACTTCATAACTGCAATTTTGCTACTGGTGTGAATAGTATTGTAAATATCTGATATGCAATATATCTGATATGCGACCCCTGAGAAAGGGTCATTTGACCCCCAAAATGAGTCCCCACAGATTGAGAACCACTGCTGAAGACCATGTGCAACTGGGAGGGGGAGGAGGGAGCAGCAGCTGGAAAGAGTAATGGCTAGACTCTCAGGTGAGGGTCCTTGACTTGAAGTAGCCTCCTTCTACTAGAAAGTATTAGTAACATCAAACGGTATGTCCTGCTTATTTTGTGACGTAGAGCCAAGGTTGTTCTGTGAATCAGCAGAGCAATCGCTCTTGCAGGATGGAAGGTGGAGATGGTTGTGGTATGCCCAGAGGGAACAGCCATTCCTCAACACGAAAGATAAGAAGTCACCTTGGGATATGTGTGTCAGCAAGGGTGCTGGAGAATGAGGAAGGTGGAACTGGCCACTGAGCAGATTAAACTATGACTGAAGAAAGCAAGGAAGGACAAGACAGGCCAAGATGAGTTCTAAAGCCTGTTGGAGCATTTCTTTTCTGCCAGTTAAAATTAGGTCCTGGAGTTCTTATCTCTCTTCAGAGATGCTTCATATTCCCATGGATAGTGGTTGGCACAGACACTCACAACTAGAAAATGTACAGAAGAGGTGACTGGAGACCTCAGCCCAAATGGAACATCTATATTACCACCTCCCTCAGTAGTGACTCAGAAGAGAGACAGGAAGATTGTAAGTCAGGGAGGATGGTTGTGAAATAGTTGTCATCATCATCTTCTTCTTCTTCCTCTTTGCTTCCACCCCTCCCCAGACAGGATTTCTCTGTGTAGTTCTGACTGTCCTGAAACTCACTCTGTACACCAGGCTGACCTTGAACTAAGATCCACCTGCGTCTGCCTCCCAAGTGCTGAGATTAAAGGCAAGTGCCACCAGGCCTCGGTGGTATGGCAGAGCCCTTGCACTCACGAACTCACAGCACCTGTAGCTTACTTCAAGGGGGCAGCCCTTGCTCCAGTGGACAGTTCTACATGGTATATACAGGCTGTACTTATTGGACTCAGTGGGTTATAAAAAAAAAAGCAGGCTATGAAATTGGAAGGTGGACTAGAGTATCTAGAAAAAGTGCTGTGGAACGGACTGAGTATGGTCAAAATAGTTTTTGTATGTGTATGACATTTTCAACGGGTATCTAGGTAAAATTAAAAAAAAAACTGAAAGCAGGTCCTTTTCTGATTTCCATGTAAGACTATTTTTTATTCATGTGTTAGGACCAGCTTGCTGTTCATTTAGAAAATTTGAAGAAATATTGTTAATGTTTTTATCACTTCGATCCACTTCAAAACTTGCAAAAAAAAATATCATCTAAGAGTTGGAAGTGAAACGTTTAAGAATATTTTTTTAGTTCTGATATTGCTCCTTTCCAAGTGAAGGTTATTGAAGAAGTGAATCTAAATCAGAATAAAGAGAACTTCATTCTGCTTGGTCAGAATAGAAAGTGGGAAAGGATGTTTCCAAACTGCCCAAAGTCGATTTATATTTAGACAGTGGAGCTGTTTGGCCCTGCAGATGTGTTCTGGGTGGATTGTGTTACCTGTGGACCTCTGCCTCTCTCTCACATTCTGCTGACATTGACTTGCAGGAGGGTGCTTTACAGGGACAGAAGGACGAGAACTGACAGAGGGACACACAAGCCTGTGTGTGTGTAGATGCTGAGTAACAGACAGTTCAAAGGTCCCAGAAGCTGGTAGACCATTTCCCTCGCTGCTGAGTGCTTTTGAGTTCCTAGGTAAAGTTGGTGGAGGGCCCACTCTCTAGAAAGCTACTGAATGGGCTAAAATCAGCTTAAAAGTAATGAGCTTGTCTAGTGTACCTGAAGCTCTGATTTTATGCCCTAGTAAAAATAAACCAATAAACATATAGATAAAATCGACTTGACGGATGAATTTGCTTTTAGCCCATGGCCTCATACCCTGGGCCACTGCTTTGTAAAAATGGACATGATTTCTTTAGTTTGTATTGTTTATCATTTTTGTGATTGTAAACCTGGCACAAGGTCATTGTTGGGATTGTGGAAAGTAAAGAAAAATATAAACAAAAAAGCAGAATGGTCATCATTCAGTAACAGCTACAAACATAACTCATGCAAAGGTAAGCTTTCATAGTGTTAATTCATGACTGTCATCTTAACTGTATTACTATTGTAGTTTTCTAACAAACGTTTCTCTCTCTCTCTCTCTTTGAGTCAGGGTCTCACTATGTAGTTCTGGTTGTCATGGAACTCACTATGTAGAGCAGGCTGGCCTTGAACTCACAGAGATCTGCCTACCTCTGCTTCTTGAGTACTGGGATTAAAGGCGTGTGCCACCACAACAGCCTTGACAAATATTTCTTGATGCCTATCTAGTGTTATTTCTTGTGAAGAAACCACACTTTTAACTCCTTTATTTTTATGCCAGCATATTCTGTTTAATTTTTTTTTGTGGTGTTGGGAATGTTGGCTTTGTGTATGGCAGGCAAGTATTCCATCAGTGAGCTATAGTCTTAAGCCTTTAATTCTTTTCTTCTTGTGAGAAAATAATTTTATTTTTATTCTTTAAGTTTTCTGTGTTGTAAATATTCATGATTTGACAAGTGTTTTCATATTTGACAAGTAACTTCATATTTAAATCTTTGTGTACATTCTTGGTTTATATTTATTTATTTGTTTGTTTGTTTGTTTGTTTATTTATTGAGACAAGGTTTCTCTGTATAACAGTACTGGCTGTCCTGGAACTCGATTTGTAGACCAGGCTGGCTTTTCACAGAGATCCACTTGCCTCTACCTCCTAAGTGCTGGAATTAAAGGTGTGCGCCACCTCACCCAGATTCTTTGTCCACATTCTTGTTTCTTCTGTATGGCCTGATTTCCATACTGGATATCTTCTGACATGCTTTCGTATTGCCAAGTTGTTATTTTTAGAAAGGTTAGTATTAAGTTTTTCATTCTGTCCCTGGGGGAAAATAAGTTAAATGATTCTAATAAGGTCTTGGTTTGCGGACTTTGAGTAAATTGCACTCATTTTGCAAAAAGATCATATGAGAATTTTTACAAATGAATTCTGTCCTCTGTACCTGAGCAAAAATAGTCACACACCTCATTCCCTGGCCTCAGGCTGGACTCTCGGAGTACACCGCCAACTCAGGCTATGAATGGAGACTTTACGACCCATATTATTGACTTAATGGCAGTAAGTGGTGGCTGGTCAGGGACAAGGTGGAGAGATGGGAACTAAACTGGGGACTACCACTTTGCCAGGTTTACAAAGCATTAGGCAAAACCCAGTATGTATTAATACTCTGATCATGCATCATACTTATGACCGGTGTGATCATAAGTTATATTAAAACATGTAATTCAATAATACCCATGGAACACAATGCACAGCCAGAGTTTCCTGGCAAGTGGCACACGTTTCTGTGAGAATAGCCTGTTAAGCTGCTTTTCAGATTGTGGCAGGCCCCTTTGGCTATTATGTCTGGTCGGGTGGAGGAGTTCTCTTGCAAGTCTCCGGATTCAAAGGACTTGGATGTGGGCAAGCACTTCCTACTGGTGAAGCGACTGTACTTCAGCTGATACGGGTGTTTCTGGATCTCACTCACAGCAACATGCAACAAGAGCTATTCGATTTAGGGCTCACTTGAGGGATGAGGGGAAAAGAAACAAGTGCAGTGATTCCTACACTGGCCCCTTCCATTTCCCAGAAGGCTTAGTTTCCTGTTACTCTTTCTCTGTAGCATCGGACTCAGGTGCATTGATTTCCTGGTTGTCTTAGTGATCAAGCGATAGCCCTTAGAGAATTCTGTCTTAAAGCCTGCACTTTCCCTTCTTGGATCCCATGTTAAAGGTTTCTCCACATAGAATACAGGCTATTCTAGAGCTAGACGTGAAATACTTGTAACTGGGATTTCAGAGTGTTGAGACATCCACCTACCCATTACCCACCACGCACTCACTCACACACATACACACACACTAACACACACACTCACACACATACACACACACTCACAATACACACACTCACTCACACACATATATACACTAACACACACTCACACACATACACACACACTAACACACACATGCACACATACACACACTCACTCACACGCACATACACATACACTCACACACATGCTCACACACACATACACACATACACTCACTCTCACACACACTCACACTCACATACACATACTCACACACACACACATACACACTCACTCACACACATACACCCACCCACACACATGCACATACACACATACACATACACAAACACTCACACACATGCTCACACACAAACTCACACACATGCTCACACACAAACTCACACACATTCTCACACACACACTCACTCTCACGCACACACTCACACACACTCACTCTCACACACACATACACACACACACACACACACACACACACACACACACACACACACA
>CAJQZJ010032150.1:5701118-5730896 GCA_907164525.1 Lophiomys imhausi | reverse complement strand
ACACACACACACACACACACACACACACACACACACACACACACAGAGCCACTGATGCAGGAAGGGGCCTTCACCTAATGAATCTATTTTCCCTACTATAGTAAAAACTTAGGACAATAGCTCATTTGTTATAGAAGCTACTTAAGGTTCTCATAAAATTACACAGTGATTAGCATGAGCCTTCCTTGGGGAAGAGCCAGGACTACATAAAACTACATAAAACCAAACTTTGCCAGCTTTGTTTCCACCTAAACCTTGAACATTGCTACAACAATATATTAAGCTTTAATAAAGATATTTGGCATAATTCCTATTTTTCTTCTTTTAACTCCTTGGTCATTTTCAAGGACATTTTGTGTCCTGTTATTTTTCTCAGTCTCCATTGCTTTTAAAAGTATAGTCATTTATCTTTTCAAACCTGGCTTTGACTTTCACTCTTTTTTCTTCCTTCCTTTCATCAGTCCTTCCTTCCTTCCACCATATCTCTCTCTCTCCTTTCCTTCTCTTCCTCCTCTTTCTGTTTTGATCTTTACAAAATAAAAATTTCTCTTTCCTAAGATTACTAAATAAATATTTTTCTGTCACATTCTCCCTTACAAAGTTATCCAGGAAACCTTAAGATCAATCTCTAGACACATCGGAGAGGAGACACCTATCAGAAATAAAATACTTGAGGAAGTTTTTGGTTTGACTTTCTGCTAAAATTCCCAGGAAGACATAAAAAAGAAGTGAAGACCCACAAAACCCTGAAGCCTAACACAATGAAGTGTAGGGGTAAGATCTTGTCATGGGACCTTGGAATGGTGACTCTGCCACAATTATCTATGGATTTTGGGAAAGTGTTGGTAGCAGCTTTGTCATCCTTTTCTTGTGCTGGACTTGGAGGGATTGTTCTGAGAATTTCCTGGATTAGGTTATTTATACCGAGGATCACACTCCAAAAATTCCAAATGCATCAGCATTCACATTTCTTGATTATTCTAAATACAGTAAGTTCTAGAAGTGACCTCCCCCCCCCCCACACACACGAGACAAGGTGAACAAGAAGTTCATAGCAATTGTCATGGACTTGTGGAACTAAGAAGAAGCCTTTTGGTCTTAGACTCTGGAGCCTCTGCTATACTTGTCCCCTTTGAAGTCCTTGCCACCTATGGGGCCACTGCTCAAAGTGGGCTCTAGCGATTCTACATAGCAGGCCTGGTATGAAATTCCCGTGGCCTCAGGCCTAACACCATTCTAGAATGTCTCGCTTCACCAGTGCCACTTCCTTTCACCTGAGGAAAGCTTTATCCCACAGTTCATAGGTTTTTAGGCTTTACTCCTTTCTAGGCTAGATCTCTCTGAAAACCCACAGAAGTACTTCTTCTTTCATTCATGGGAAGTTCTGGATTCTTCCCTGGGAAGGTTCACGATCCTTCCCTGGAAGGATCCTGACAAAGGCTTATAGGGGAGCAAATTCTTTAGAGGCTCTTCAAACATGAAGAAGCTGTTATCACTTCAAAGAGCCAGCACTGTAGGAAACAAAGACCTACCTATCCCTCCAGGGTAAACTCTGGAAATGCCTGAGAACCACATTTATATGCAACCTATCTACAGCTTACCATGCTTATAGTGAATATTCAAAGGCCTCACTAGTTAGCCAAACACTCTCTCAGTTGAGGAAAAATAAGCATACACACCGAAGACGTAGCTTATTTAAAAAGGGAAAACATTTCTCAAGACTGGAAGGAAGCAGCCCTCTGAAGGAGGCTTACTACAAGAAACAAAAGAAAAAAATTTAAATATCCTTGACTACAAATGGACATGGTGTATACAGAGAAAAGACTCAAATGAAAAGTCAGGAAGGTATGACAGAGATGAGAAGAGAATGGATGGCAGGGGGCTAGAGAGATGTCTCAGCAGTTAAGGGCTTGGGCTGCTGTTTCCCAAGTTTGATTCCCAGCACCCACGTGGCTTCTAAAACTTCTGTAACCCCAATTTCAGGAGGTCTTGCGCCCTCTACTGACTTCCATGGATACTGCAGTGCACAGGCATATGTGCAGGAGAAAAACCCACACACAAAATAGAAACAAATACATCTTTAAGTAAAAGAGGTCAGACGATCAAACACCTGGTCCCATGGCACATGCCTATAATTCCAGCACTCAGGAAGCTGAGGTAGGAAGATTGAAAGTGCAAGACCAGCTTGGGCTACATATATGATGAGAACTTGTCTCAAAATTAGCTAACAAATGTAACCTTCAACAACGAGGTGAAAACCAGATGGCCAAAAAAATGCAGTCAACGAATGAATGGAAACCCACTATGGAGGTGTACGAACGGGAAACTGACTGTGTAGACTGGAGCTCACTGATCTGGAGGCTACTTCTCGAGAAGTACAGTAAGGAACATGGAGTACGAGCTGAAAGAGGAGAATAGTCATTGAGAAAAACAGAGGCTGACAGGAAAGAGAATGGGAGTCACACATGAGAGTTGCAGTGTTGCTAAGGAACAGCAATAGCTGAGACAACTTTAGAGAACCAGGGCATTTCTAGGCTGCAGAGAGGAGAGAATGGAGATTGACGGACTCCCATCTTAGGTACAATCACTTCAAACAGTGGTTCCCAACCTGTGGGTCGAAACTTCTTTAGGGGTCAAAGGACCCTTTCATAGCAGCTGCACATCAGATATCCCGCATATCAGATATATATATGTATATATATATGTATATACATGTATATATATATATATATAATGATTCATACCAGTAGCAAATTGGAGTTTTGAAGTAGCAACAATAATAATTTTATGACTGGGGGTCCCACAACATGAAGAACTGTATTAAAATGTTGCAGCATTAGGAAAGTTGAGAACCACTGTCTTAAAAAGACCCAAATCAACCGGATGTGGTGGTGCACGCCTTCAATCCCAGCACTCAGGTTGATCTCTGTGAGATCAGGACCAGCCTGGTCTGCAAAGTGAGTTCCAGGACAGCCAAGACTACACAGACAAAACCTTTTTCCAAAAAAAGAGACCCAAATCTAGACACATACTGATGGCACCTTTGTGTTACGAACACAAACATAGGACACAAAGTGCTATGAAGTCTCCCCCCCCCCACACACACACATACACAGATGCACATAAGACACTGATAGAAGACCAGATGCCAGACTGACTTCGGACCGGTGTAGGAGAGAATTTTACACACAATCAAGTAGATTTTCTTGTTTACATGACCTTGCTTCCTGGCATGCCCCTATTTCCTTAACACATCTCCCCGGTGTTATGAAATACAACAGTGAGACTGAAAAAAAAAGTGAGTGTGTCTTATCTACTGGGGTGATTTACTTCCTCCATGAGGTTCTAAAGTTGCATGTCTAAGCCCATCCCATGCCTCCTCATTTCTCTCAGTTGAACACTTGTGTTTAACAGTCTTCCAGTCTGGCAGCAGGAGAGAAGGTTGTTTGCTGCTGAGAAAAAGGGCCTCCCTCCCTATGGCTTCCTTAACCTCATCTCTCCGGCTCCCAGGGTGGTCTTTTGTTTACCTTACCAAGGGGGAATGTCTACTTTGTGGGCGTAGTGTTTGCTCAGGTGAAAAAAAAAAAAAAACCTCAGCACACCAAGTCTTTGCCCCTTCATTTCACACCATGTGCCAAGTCTGTAGTTTATAAAGGATATTGGCAAACCGGAGATGGTTAGAGTTTATAAAAGGAGCCTGTCTTTTTGTATGTCCTCCTGTGCTTACCAGGAAGGAAACTGAGGCCAAGATAGGTGACATCACTCCTTCGCAGTCACAGTTTTAGAGGAGCCACTCTCCTCAATCTATAGTTTCATCTTCCAGGATTTCTGTTAGTCGTGGTCAACCAGAAGAATGGTGACCACACACACACACACACACACACACACACACACACACACATTTATAATATATTTTATATACTTATATATAACGAATATACACATATAAGCATATAGGTAGAGAGCCCAATCACATGACTTTTATTGCAGCATATTACAATAATTTTTAAATTATTGTTGTTCATTTGTTATTGTGCCTAATTTGTTGATTCAACTTTATTATGAGTATGTATGTATAGGAAAAACACTGTGATGCTTTATCCTATCTAGAGTTCTTTAGAGTTTGGAGTTCTGGGGTGTCTAGTAACCAAACATTCTCATCTAAGCAAGCAGACTTGGCTGGGGACACTTGACATTTCCCAACTGACACCTGTTTAAATTCAAGGGAATGAGCCCCTTCCCTCCATTTGTAGCCCTGGTAGTGTTTCTGTGTAATACTGAGCAAGTCAGGAACTCTTCAGGTTTGAAAAGAGAGGCACCTCATTCCAAGTAGCCTCATCAAGCAAAAACCAAGAGGCAATAGTGGTATTAGCCTTACCATTGACTTCTCCATGTGCAGAGAATGTGCCTGCTCACTTCTGGAGGACAACATTGAAAAGACTGGAATGGGCACAGGATTCATCGAAATCAAGTTCTCAGCACAAGGGAGATTTATTTGCCCCATAGAGAAAAATGGCAGACACTGAGAGACAGACAGAGGGAGAAGTGAAAAGGAACAAGGGGGTGGGGGACATTTGCCCTGAGGGACAAAGGACTGCCTCTGGATAGAGAGGAGACAGACATAGCCCATAGGCAAATGACAATTTATAAAGGCAAAAAGGAAAACCTCCATTAGGATGAGTTGGTTTATTTTGATTGGGCATGTTAATTAGGGTAGCCAAAAAGGGGCTTTTGATAGCTGGACCTTGGTAGTCAGCCTCAGGTGGAGGAAGTGCCTGAATAAGGAAATAGATCTGGAGGACTACCTTTAGGAATGTAATCTAACAATCACCTAATAGCAAGGCAGAGGGAATGCGGCAAGGCCTGCCAGAGCTATATTTGCCATGCTTGGTCCTACTAGAGCCCTTCAAATACCACCTTCACTTAGAGTAGAAAGAAACATAGGCATTTCCTACCTGCTGTCAGAAAACAGTATTCCCAGAGGAACCATGAAGGACTAGCAGTTGTGGCCACAGGCGTGATGCAGGCTGACTCCATGCTTGCCTGTGTTGGACATTCATCATAAGTGACAAAGGCTGATACAAGCAAATACTGCTCAATTCTCCATACTGGGCTTCAGTTAGCATGCACTTCGCTTTCTTCCTATTCCTGCAACCTTACGTTTCCAGAAAGGAGGGAAAACATGAACAATATGGCTACTTGGCCTCCACCTTGGCCGTCACCAAGGTCACTTCTGGAAGAGGCGTGATGCTGTCTAATTTGCCTACCCTGCAGCACACATGCTCGAGGAGCCTGAAGGGTGAGCACTGTGCACTGAACTTGTTAGAGGGTCTCCTCTCCCTTCCAGGGCGTCTCCTCCTGTATTTTTGTCACTCTCTCCTCCCCTAGAAAAGGGAAGGAAGATGGTGAGAGTTTACCTGATGCTAAGCTCAAGTCCCCAAGATGGTGGCCCTCCGGCTCCAATTAGCTTATGTGATGTGACACTCTCCTGATCAGAACTTGGCCCCCTCATCTCCCTGCTAGCTGGTGCAGCTAAGGGACAAACCCAGAGCCATGGCCTCAACTGTCCATATCTGTCATTGTTCTTCTCAGCCCAGTGAGAACTATGCTTTACTCTGAAGTGAATATGTCACATATATTTATTTACTTAAATCCTGAAAGATGAGTATCCCCCCCCCCAACAACACACACACTCTTTTTTTGAGACAGGGTCCCTCTTTGTAGCCAAGGCTGGCTTACAAAAATTCTCCATCTTCTGCCCTTAGCTGCCATGCTGGGATCACAGATGTGCATCGCACACTGCTTACACACCCCTGGCCCCAAACAGGTAAGAAAACAGAGAAATTAATCAAGTTATCTAAGATCCATACAGCAACCAGCAAATGGCTGAGTTTGGAATCAAAATCAAATCTATCTGACTCCAAAGCTCAGGTTTTGTCCACCGACCTAGTCACAGCTCAAAGCAACCAGATGAAAAAGGCTGATAGTCCCACCTCGAGGATTCTTCATTTTGCCTCTGTGGGCTGCTGAATTGAATTTGAGGGCCTTTCAGGCCTCCAGGCCTCCAGCGGAATAAAGGCTGGGTTTTGCAAAAGCAGGTCTCAATTGGATTAGACTGCCAGGACAACCACCTCATTCACAGGTGGGAGGCACTGTGGGGAGATTAAGTTACAGGGCTGCTGGCTTTGGCAGGAAGAGAGGTCAGCAGCCTCTGAGGGTGGCTAGAGCAAAGCCCTGGGAAGGAAGTGTGGGCAGGTGGAGGAGAAATCCTAGGGCCAAAGAAAGGAGAAAGATGCAGACGTAAGGTGCGCGGGGTTCTGAGGTTTGCGCTGGGCAAAAGGAAAAGACCTCACTATAGGTGGACAGATGCCAAATAGCACTGCTTTTAGGAGGAAGCCAGGCCTGGAGACAAATTTTCCCACCCCAAACAATTCACAAATATCTCCAGCATTCTGACAGGATAAAACTGAAACAAAACTGCTTGCTCTAAATACAGAGTCAGGAGGGAAATCTGTCGTTAAACCCAGGAGAGACTCATTTGATTTCAAACTGCTTTTGAGGACACTTGTCCAGGGTGCAGGATAGTCTTTGTGGCAAGTGAGGGCTGAAGAGCATCATATCAGCCATGCAAGTTGTGGTCAGGAGGAAAGACCCTTGGCTAACTGAGCCCTGGCTTGTCATCTCAGAGCCCCTTTTTCCGCAGCACCCAGCTAGAGCTGACGTTTGTCCTGTGGTTTGTTACCTAAGTGACTGCTGTGTGGTGACAGAGACGGCGTGACAGCCAGTTACAAGACAACTTATGGGAGCTCCCCCGACTATGTGGGTCCCAGACTTGTGAAGTTTGGCAGAAAGCCCCTTTACCCATTGAGCCATCCCAGGTGAATGTCTGTCCCACTGTCCTTTCTACCCTGAGAACCCAAGAGAGTTTCAGCACACACAGTGTTTCTTCCAGCATCCACTCCACGCTCAAAACATCCCACCAACACAGAACATTCAACTTTCATCGGAATTTATTCTAGTTTGAATCTGAATCAAGTAAGCCATCTGGCATTTTTATGAATATAAGGTTATGTTCTGGAAATAAATAGTACGATCTTCAAGGCTCCCAAATCTACTGAAAAGTGAGAAGTGTAGGTTTACAGGGATCTGGGAAATTTTTTCTTTTCTCTCTCTCTCTCTCTCTCTCTCTCTCTATCAAGTGGTCAGGAAAGAATGTTGAGACAGAATCTCAGAATCTTGAAATGTAGTGTAGGCTGGGCTTGGACCCTCAGTCTTCCTGCCTTAGTCTCCTGAGTGCTAAGGTTACAGGTTTGTATCATCATGCCTGGTCTTGTGAAAAATCCTATTGTTTTTTTTAATTAGACTTATTTATTTACATATGGGAGGGAGGGAGGGAGGGAGGGAGGGAGAGAGAGAGAGAGAGCGAGAGAGACAGAGAGAGAGAGAGAGAGAGCGAGAGAGAGACTGCTGTCAGAAGACAATTTATAGGAGCTCCCCCCACGGTGTGGGTCCCAGACTGTCAGGTTTGGCAGCGAGCACCTTTACCCATTGAGTAATCTGGAGGTGGGATTCTTAATGAAGTGTATTCCTCCTGCCTTTCACGTCACAGCTAGCTGGAGAATGATGGAGTCACCTTTCTTGTAGGAAAGCCCAACCCATCTTATTCCTGAGATCCACATACAGGCCGTGACTAATTTTACAACTCAGTTATATACTCACTATCCTGATCAGGCAGGTTCCTAACTCAGAGCCTCAAGGTTCCCTAGGCATTACAGTACCTGCCCAATATTGTAGTGCATGTTCTTTCTCCAGCCCCAAGCTCTCAGAAATAATACTCTGAGACTCAAAATATATTTATAAAAACCTTGCTCATAAGCTTTGGATCATTCCCCTATTGACTCATAATTTAATATCCCATTTATTCTAATCTAAGTTCTGCCATGTGGGAGGTTACCTCTGCCCAACCTTCATGAGTGTGTCTTCACATCTTTCCCGGTGACTCCTCCCTTTCCTGGCTCTATCCCAGAATCCCTTCTCCTACTAGAATGTCCCGCTTTCTATTCTACCCTTTCCTACAGGCCGTAAGTTTTTGTTTTTTATTGACAGGCGATGTATCCATACAGTACGTCAGATATTCCTTCTACAGCCCAATACTTAAAGCCTTAAAAAATAACTGTTTGTTCAAACAAATCCTTCTGATGAAGGCATGGCCAAAAATTTGGATAGAAGAAAAGGAAAATCATTGTGATTATAGAAGCACTGGGGAGAGAGGTGACCTAACAAAGAGACAGAACCACGCATTAACAAACAGTTTGCCTCTTGTAACCATGATGGAAGAGGAGTCCCAAGAAAGACTCACCATCAAAAGGTTTCTGGAATCAAGAACTCAGGAGACTCAACGCACTGTAACCTCACCTGGAGGACTGCTGTTTCTGAGACCATCCCGCAGGCCGGACAACACCTACAGGGAGGAAACGGACATTTAAGTTAATTAACAAGGCACTGGCCATGATGACCTGAGAGCGTGTGTTTCCTGTGTGAGTGCGTTCTACCAAACAGACACACAGAGAGGACAGCAGTGCAGAGGTGAGTAAGCATCCACACTTGACCATAGGAAACTGGCCAGGAAGCAATGAGTGTCTTAAGTCTCATGGAGACACCGCAGGGACAGTGGGCTTTAAACAGCAGGTGTGTTTTTAACCGCTGAGGAAGCCGGAAAACCCAAGAATCAGGGCCTGGTAAATTGTCTGCTGAGGGCTGCTTTCTCACAGACAGCACTAGCTGACTCTATCATCGTACTGTGGAGGAAAACATGGGGGGGAAAGACATGATCTTAAAGTAAGTAAGTAAGTAGGCACTGTCAGGCCTTTTTAAAAAGGAACCAATCCTATCCGTGAGACTTCTGGCCCCTCATTTCCTAGTCGCCTGGTTTCCTCCCAATGCTCACTTCCTAATGCTAGCACTTGCTCAGAGACTTTGAGTTTCAGCATATATTCAGACCATTGCAGGGAACATGAATCATCTAGGGGTAGGGGGTTGTTATCATTTTGTTTTTGTTTAAGAAAAGGGTCTCTACCTGAGGGATGGTGGCGCAAGCCTTTAATCCCAGCACTCTGGAGGCAGAGAGAGGTGGATCTCTGTGAGTTCAAGGTCAGCCTTGTCTACAGAGGAATTTCCGGGACCTCCAGGGATACACAAGAAACTCTGTCTCAAAAACACAAAAAAGAAAAGAGAAGAAGGAAGGAAGGAGTCATTCTCCATAACCCTGGCTGTCCTGGAACTCACTATGTAGCCCAGGCTGACCTCAAATTCAGAGATCCGCCTGCTTCTGCTTCCCAAGTGCTGGTATTAAAGGCTTGTGCCACCATGCCTGGCTATGAATGAGCTTCTAAAAAAGAAATTCTAACAGAATTAGGAAATTGAACTTAATAGAACACAGGAAAGAAAATATTTTCCATGTATTATGCACTGAGCACATTTTTCTGTAACAGAGAAATCAGAGGTATTCCCAAGCACAGAAGCAGCCACAGTGGAAAATTAAAATATTAAAGTTGTAGACAATCACTTAAAAGGAAATGCATATCAGAAGTACAGAGGCAGCTCAGTGGTTAAGGACACTTCCAGATGACTTGTGTAGGATTCCCAGCACTCACGTGAGCCCATAACCACCTGTAACTGCAGTCCTAGGGGATCTAGTGACCTTCTCTGGCCTCTGTGGTCACCAGGCATGCATGTGGTATGCATTTATGTGCAGGCTAAACATTCATACACATAAATAAAATAAGTAAATCCAAAAAAAAATAAAGCTGGAATATAGACACCAGATGGCCATTCTTACACACAGAGATGTGTATGGAGGAGATTCAGGGCTTCAGTTATACCAGGCTGAGAACTAGAGCGGTTCCATTCATGTTAACATTGCCCGCTGGCTCTAAAGGAGTTTTTCATATTTTTAGGATCAGCATTCGCTCGCTCACTCAATGCAGCTTGTCGATTTTCAAGATTTGCCAGACATGGGGGGGGGGGGGGGGGGGGGGAAGTGAAGAGCACAGTCAAGGACAGTTGCTGTGTCCCTGTTTGCTGTTGATCAAAGGAGCCTTGGGAACAAAATATTGCTGGCTGTCATGTCAGGATTCTTTGTAACACGAGGACAGGGACCACTGGACCAAATCCCAAAGTCCCTCGCACACACCATGTACATTTTCATCCCAATAGCACTCAATGGGTGGCTGAAGCAAGCCAACAGATGGTTGTGGAATCGTTTATAAAGGTAAACATGATTACGGCGCTGGGAAATGTATCCCTTCTCCTGATATCTCTCAAAGATGTCTGACAACGTTCTAGAAGCTGCTGCGAAGGATAAGAGGTCAGCTCTGGGGTCCAGCTCTGTCACCGGCCTGCCTTATAACTTCTGTCAAACTGCAGTCTGAGGAGGTCAGTCAGATGAGTCAGCAGGCCTGCTGTCCTGGCTTAAGGCTCAGCAGCTTCTGAAACAGAAGGTAAAATGGAACAACACTCATGGCATCCTTGTACCAATCAGGTTACATGCATTGATCTTTGTACATATAGAAAAAGTTGACCCTCTTCAGAATGGGAGTGTGTCCTTGTACCTGGCCACATTAGGTCTGTACAGATGTCTATCTTGTGTCTGTAGTCCTAACACCAACATTACTTGGCTTACTCCTTGACAATGGATCCACTCTAAGTTGCTACCACACATACAATTTGCTGACTACACTGAGATAACTTCTTGACCACAAAGAAGACACTGGTGCTATGACTCCGCCCAAGACCAGTTCAAAAGTCATAGGGTCAGGTGTCAGTCTCTCCAGGTCTTGTGGATGCTGCCACTTGACGTGGTGGAAAGCCGACATTTAGCTGTTTCTAAGCATCCAGCAGGAAGAGACCACTTGAGGTAAACAAATGTCATCCAACAAACATTGTGTCTCAGCTGCCTTCACCGATTCTGTAAAACGGCCCTCGCTGCCGTTTGCCTTCCCTGGACAGCCGCTTCCTGTCTCCCTGGATTCAACATCCATGTCATGTTCCCGTGGAGGCCCTGGGCCACTCTTGCCAGCCTTGACCCTCCTGTGTGTTTCCGTTGCAGAAACCACACAGTCTGTAGTCAGTTGTGTTTTCTTCTGGCTCTCTGCCCTTAGAATGTGATTTGAAGGAAACAACAGTGTCTGATTACCTCGCTGCTATGTATCCACTGGCCCAGCATCTCTGGGTTCAACCAACTTTCCATTAAACATATCTAACAATTTGTGTGTGTGTTTGTGCTTGTCACTTGCTTTTCCGCCAAAAACACAGTGCGACAACTATGCACAGTATTTGCATTTTATTAAGTATTATATTTAGTTTAAAGGGGCTTTAAAGCATACAGGAAAGGGCTGGGAGATGGCTCAGTGCATGAAGTGCTTTTGCCACACAGGTATGAGGAGCTGCGTTCGGATCTGCAGCACCATGTGACAAGCTGTGTATGGTGGCAGGCTCCTGTAATCTGCTGCTGGCCAGCCAGTCCAGCAGAAAGGCTATTTTAAGGTTTAGTGAGAGCCTCTGTCTCAAAAGATAAGGTTTGAGCGACGGAGGAAGGTACCCAATGCTGGCCCCTAGCCTCCACACACATGTGCATGGAAGTGCACATGCCTGTGTGTTTACTGATCTCATTGGCGGTGTGAACCTGGGAGAGTGGAACCTACAAATGAGGCGGCCTAAAGTCTCAAGCAATAGCCGACTTCACTTGGAGCATCAGGCGATTTGTACTGAGGGTTAAGAAGAATTGCATGAGTAAGGGGTTCATTCACCAGGACAGGCCACGCATGTCAAAAAACATGTGCTTTCCATAGAGACATATATGACTAACGGCAGCTGAAGGAAACTCCCTCCTATACACTATACCTGGGAGAAGCACGGAAACACATTCCAAGAACAATTCTGTGTTTTGAAGAAACTGAAGTCACAAGGCTCTTTTCTTGTTTTCTTGGAGTTTTCTCATAAGCACTGGAATTCTACTGCTCTAGCACCATGTTCCCCACCATGACGATAATGGACTAAGTCTCTGAAACTGTAAGCAAGCCTGTCTTAGTTAAGGTTCCTATTGCCGTTATGAGACAACATGACCAAGAGCAAAATGGGGATGAAGGGTTTATTTGCCTTACACTTCCACATCATAGACCATCATTGAAAGAAGTCAGGACAGGAACTCAAACGGGGCCAGAATGTGGATGCAGAGGTCATGGAGGGGTGCTGCTAACTGGCTTGCTCTCCATGGCGTACTCAGCCAGCTTTCTTATAATAAATACCTAAGACCTCTAGCCCAGGGATCGCATCATCCACAATGGGCTGGGCCTCCCCCATCAATCACTAATTTTAAAACATACCCTACAGGGTTACCCACAGACAGATCTTATGGAGATTTTTCTTAAGTGAGGTTCCCTTCTCTCAGATGATTTTAGCTCATGTAAAGCTGACAAAGCCCCAATGCTTTCTTTTATAAGAGTTGCCTTGTTCACAGTGTCTCTTTATATGAACAGAATAGTGGGTGAGACAGGCTAAGAAAACAAGAGATCTTGTGGGCCATAGAGAAGTTTTTGGAGCGCTTCAAGAAGCAATCTAAGCCAGGCGGTGGTGGCGCACGCCTTTAATCCCAGCACTCGGGAGGCAGAGGCAGGCGGATCTTTGCGAGTTCGAGGCCAGCCTGGTCTACAAATTGAGTCCAGGACAGCCAGGGCTATACAGAGAAACCCTGTCTCGAAAAACAAACAAAATAAGCAGAAAGCAATCCAGGATTCAAGTCTGCAATCTCAACACTGGGGAGGTTGAAATCTGCAGGATCAGGAGGTCAAGGCCAGCCTGGGCTACATATTGAGACTGTCTCAAAAGAAAAAAAAAAGTAACAAAAAGAACACAGGCTTTCTAGTAAATGATGACATTCTGCTGCTGAAGAAGGCACTGTGTAAGCTGGGAGCCTCACAAAGGGACTGCTGAGTTTCAAGAGAGCAGTTCATATTATATTCTCTCTGTGGAAAAAATTGACTTCATTTTCCTTACCTCACTGAGGATAATACCAGGCACCTGATTTCCAACGTACATAGGAATATCCTATACACAGTATGATTCTTTTTTTTTCTACTGTGTGTGGTATACTTACGTGTGTGGGTGTGTATGAGGGTGTGTTAGCCTAAGCAATTGCATGTGGAGGCCAGAGGCAAACATTAGATATCTTTCCTGGATCACTTCTCTACTTTATTTTCGGAGAGCGTGTCTCTCATTGAACCAGCAGCTCACCACACTGCAGAGGGACTGACTAGCCAGCAGGTTCATGGGACCAGCCGTCTCTCATTTCCACAGCACTGAGTTATTATTATCACGCTCTGCATGTCTGGCTTTCATGTGGGTTCTGGAAACTGAACTCAGGCCCTCACTTTATCCAGTGAGCCATCTCTCTAGCCCCTGTAGCATGAATTGCATTTACATATTCAAATATATTTGGTAAACACTAGAAAAATAATCCCTACATTTAAGTCGCTGCACAGGTTGGAAAAACCACTTGTCAACACAGAACAAAATGTTCTGCTTTCTATATTTATGAGAGATGACTTAAGACACGTAAAGTTAGAGACGGCCTGGAGGCAGCTGGACACACATCACTAACATTCGTGTTCAGTTCCAGTTCTGACTTTGACCTTGGGCCAGTTGTTCAAGCCCTACAGTCTTTTGTTTTCCTATCTGGGGAATAAGAATCCGGGCCACAGGAACTCAAGCTCAGAGAAAGTCTGATTCATCTATAGTCAATCCACCTTTACACCCATATGTATTTGGCTGAATCAATAATTTATATGCACCTGCAGGGCAGTTTTGCATAGCCAAGATTTCTGCCCTTCGGTCAAGCTGAAATAAATCCCTCTCATCTCTGCCTTCTAATGACACCATACGAAGTCTCGAGTTTTGGAGGTCAAAGTTGATGACATCTGTGTTTTCAAAGTCCAAAATTCCTAGGAAGTGACCATCAATATTCATTATGTTCTGGCAGCTGTCAAGATTCTTCAGGATTCTAAAAACTCCCAGCTCTCCTGAGCTGTATGCCCCGAAGGAATTTGATATACCTGCAGGTTTGGTTACTGTGTTAATTGGGCCACATCCAAACGCCACAGCATTTTCTCTTTTCCTGTATCTTAAGTGTGTTCTGACAAAAAAAAAAAAAAAAAAAAAATTCTGATAAATGGTTAAAGAACTGGTTGAACTCCTGGCCCCAACCGTTAAAGTCAGGGGGCAAATTTGAAAACGGTAACAACTATCAATGCTCCTAAGCGCTCAGACAGAAAATGGTGTTTGGACTTGGGCTGAGCTTTTCTGAAAATGCCCTGCATTGAACAGCCATGGAAGGACAGGAAACATATCCAGGGGACCTGTCTGAATGCCACCCATACACAAGCGCTCTTTGGAGCTGACTCAGCGCTGGGTGGCGGAGTGATCGGCCCTAGAGTCCCTGGCTTGCTTTTGCTGCTCAGCTTCCTCAGCTTTCTCTGCTGCTTTCCAGTTTAGCTCCCTCTGTCTTTTTTTTCCTTCAATCTTTCAAGGCTCATCCATCTTTTGAACTAAAACAAACAAACAGAACAGCCTTTTTATTATTATTATTTTCTGATAAGACCTGTACATCCCCTTAAAGCCCAGGCATCCATGGGAGCAGCCATATAAGCCAATAAAATATGAGCCCACTTTCTCCCACCCAATATGCCTTGCCTGGTCCCTCAGGGGCTCACATCACCACCATCTACCTTACTGCTGTAGCGATACACTTCTCTCTCACCAGAACAGGCATTGCCATTTCTAAGTCATTCTCTTTCCTGGGCTACCTTCCCTCCATCTCAGCTCCTAGTGCCTTAATTTGACTTTTTTTCCATTCCATGATTTCTACCTTGTTACTAATCTATCTGCCTCTACTTCTCTTTCCACCACAGTTTGGATGAACTTCTAAAGGATAGCTGGACCATGTGCCCTTTGCCTGTGTCTTTCCTCGATGTGCAGATGAAGTCTTTCACTTCCTGCCCCAGGAACTCTTTGACTTGGCAGTGACTCTTGTCATCTCCCATGTTGACACTTCTACCCAGATAGGCTCTTTGTCTGGTGGCCTGTTGCTTATCTTTCAAGACCTTACCCCCATTGCACTTCCTCTGGGAAGACAGACATCTTTAACCCTGGACCAGGCCCTTCTCCCAGAGTGGGTCTAGTTCTTGCCCAACACTTACTTGCAAGGTTTCTTACAAAGTTGCAGTCAGCAGCTGGAATTATCTGAAGCCTTAGAAGTCTGGCGCCAGGACTAGGGACACCTGACAGGTGGGGCAGAAGAGGCAGTTCAGTGTCAGTGTTCTCTATATCAAAGTACCCTAAACATCTGATGGCAGCTCATCAGTCCAGAGGCTCAAGGAGAGAAAGAAAAAGAAGATAAGGAACTGAAAGAGGAGTACAGAAAGAGAGAGGGAGGAAGAAAGAAAATGGAGAGAGGGAAAGAGAAAAGAGAGGGAGCGAGAAGAAATGTATTTCCTTTTCTGTCCACACACCTCAACCATGCAGCACTATCTCTGTAGTACTCCATCAGACCTGACTGTCACAGAGGCTAGCCCAGGAAAGAGAGAGTACATAGATGGTGCTTCCTGTTGGAGAGTGTCACGATAGCACCAGGATTTTTTGTAAAGCAGCATCTACCACATCCTTGGTCAGGAAGCTTTGTCCTACCATGAGTTCCTGGGTATCAGCATGCTAAATGAACATACAAATGCTGAGATTTCTGCAGAACTCTGATGGATGTCCTGGAGGCTGGAAAAGGCCGTCTCAAGTCACTGGGAGATACAGGAGTATCTGCTGAACCATTACAGAGGGCCTGTGATTTTCCCAGAGTCCCCCTGAGATAATATTGGGTCCCTTGTTACTGAGAATAGAAGGGAAGCCTGTGAGCTCTATGTCAAAGCTGCCACAAATAGCTCTGCGGCCTTGGCAACCTGTGGACTGCAGGTTCCACAGGTGAACTGTGTTCCACAGGAACTCTCTGTGCCTGTGCTAATTTGTGCATTGTGCCACAAGCAGGGTTCCACCATGACCAAGGAGCTACCATAGAGCTGTTGTGAACCGTGTGGCTATTAACTGGCTTTTTGTTTGTTTGTTTGTTTATTGTCATTGTTTTGTTTTCACTATGTAAACTAGACTGGCCTCCAACTCACAGAGATCCACCTGCCTGTGCCTCCCAAATGCTGAATCTAAAGGCGTGCACCACCAAGCCCAGCTCTTATTTTGTAATTTATAGCCATCACTGAAAGAGTCTCGTGACTGCCATCTTCAACCTTGGACCCAAGGCAGAAGTGGAGAGAAACAGAAAGCAGAGGAAGAAAAGGTGTGGAGAGAGAAGGTAGTGGGTGAGCAGAGAAAGACGAGGTGATCAAAAGCTCCCTGAACCCTGTGGTGGTTCTGTCCCTCCAGAGTCGGAGCTGCAGCTGGCCTCCTGAGCAAGACAAGGCAAATTTAATAAGCCTGTCAGTATGTCTCCCCCCACGCACCCCAGAACAGATGGTTGCTCTCCTCTAGGCCACACTACTTCACATAACTCCCCAGGCTACCAGGCCATAACTACCCACCCCCAGCAAGGAACTCCAGGGAGGTCACGATTAAATCACAATTTTTATGTTATTGATTTGGCCTAAGTTGATATTGCCCCATCTGGTTGAAATAAAAGATGCATTTTTTTCCTGTTGTAAGACTACCTAATAATAACAAAAAAGCTAAAGAATTTTTAAAAATCCATTTTGCATCCAAACCTTGGTGATTCAGTTCCCTGGGGGTTTTAGGGGCATAAATGAATTCCCTTTTGAATCTTAAAACTAAACTAAATTAAGTTTATAATTAATTTTAGGAAAATTAATATTCAGTTTTAGAAGTGATTATCCATTTTAAATTGCATCATGGTGTATTCTCCAGATTTTAATCTTTGTACCGAACTCATGCCAACAACCAGGGAAAGATTCATGACCCAGAGGAACAGCAGCATGATGTAAGGACAATTGTCTGCAATTACACAGGCTTCCGGCTTCACCTGGCTCCACTGCATGCCGGTAGGAAGCCCAGTACTCTCGCTCTGACTTATGGATTATTCAGCTCAGAATGCTTTCCAGTATACCAAATACTGGAGATGAAACCACTAATAAAATACTGCCCCAGTTTATGACAGCCCTTTTGTATTTTAATGTAATACATGGGGTTGGGGGGCAGCTCAGATACAGCCTGTGTTTACAATGTGTGAGACCTAATCTCAGCATGTGCTTAAAATGTGTGAGATGTTTGATCTCAGAACTGAAAATAAACACATCAAAAAAGCAAACAAACAACAAACAAGCCACAAACCAGTATCTCCACATTGAAGACTACTTGGAGGCTAAAAGAAAAAAAAGACACACACACACACACACACACACACACACACACACACACAACAAACACACACATACACTTCCTAACACAACTTCCACTAGCATTTGTATGATTATAACCTGTTAGTATTTGTACCAGTTTCTTCTTGGGGTATATAAAAAGCGCAGTTATGTTACACTGAAATTTTGCCTTGCTTTTTCTGAACAAGTCTTTGTGTTTGTGCAAATAGCTAAAAGGCTAAAAGTCACAGCTAGAGTATCCTCAGGGTGCTGCGAAGGCAGAAGCAGATGGAGGAACTGTGGGTTGAAACATCCTCTCAGGCTTCTGTTTGTTATCATGAGGTGCGTGCCAGCCCATCATATCCACGAAGTCACACATCCACACAAGTGTCATCCACTGGATGACAAGCAATGAGGTGAACAGCTCAGATCCCACACCACCACTGAATCCCCTCTTCTAAGGCATCTCAGGATGGCCTTGCGGCTTCCGACAAGGGGCACTAGGCCATGCTGACTTGGGTTCATTCTTTCGGCTCCTTAGGTTTCTTCGGTACTCCCTGGGATGCTGCTGCTTCTTCTTCAGTACTGTTACTGACTCATTGATTTGTTTTTTTCAGCACTGGGACTTGAACTCACGGCCTCACACATGTTTATCATCTCTGAACTGCACCTCTAGCCCCAGGTTATTCCATGAAGCTCCAATTCTATCATTATATCACTCAGAATGGCTCAAGGATGGGGAAACCTTTGTAGATTTGTTCAGATACTAACTGTCAAGAAATCAGGAAAAGTAATAAACATCCTATCTTGGCATGATACAGTTTGTACAGGAAAAAGTCCAGATCACAACAACAATACCAGACTTTTTCATAGAGGTAAGAAACTTCTGAGGGTAGTCAAGACCTCAGGGCCTCTGTTCCATTTGTCCTTTGGGTCTCTCACTGGATTTGACTGGTCATCAGGAGTGGATCCTGGCTTGTGGGATCTTGTGTTTAAGCAGTCTGGGGCCTTCATCACAGGGAAGCAGTGTTACAGAATTCTATACACCTCTTGAGAGCACCTCAGGCAAGTGGGAGGGCTCTTCCCTTATTCATGTTCATCCACAGCAAACCCATGTTGGCTGATACTGCTTCAGCCCTGCCTGGGGAAGGTGTCTACCCCTTTGATAATTTGCTACCGGAGTTGGGGGAGTAGCTTGAGTTTGAACTCGTTAGTGTTAAACACTTTTCCAAATGAGCAGATGTTTAACCCAAAACGACAGGAAAAGAGAAAGAGAAAAACAAAGATGTGACACATACCAACCAGGTGTTGGCTTCTCAGCAGGCAAGGAACTCAAGCACTAGCCTGGAAACCAGTGAATGACAAAAGCTGCATCAGGCCCCTGAAGAGCATGCCTAACCTTTGGTGTCTGGTCCTTCAAGATTTCTTGACCCCTTGCAATAGACAATGTGCTAGTTATCTTTCTTATTTTCCCAACAAAATACTTGAGAGGCAGTTGAAGGGTTTTATATTGGCTCACAGTTTCAGAGGGTCTCAGACCAACATGTCAGGGAAGGTATGTCAGAATTTGCGACAGTGGCAGTGTGTCCTCTCTGCCATTCACATCATAGTGGGCAAGGAGGTAGGAGGCAGTGGAAATGCATCTGGACCTGTAGCCTTCAAAGGGTTGCTTCAAATGAACCGCTTCCATCCCATAGGTTCTACCTCCTATGGCTCCACAACTTCTAAAATAATGCAGTCTCCTGGAAAACAAATGCTGCGGCCATATGTGTGTGAGGAATATTTCAGATTCAAACTATAACTGGTACCCTCTAGGTCCTGTGACCTGACAGAGAAGCAGGTCAGATCCCTTAGATCCTTCAGTAACTACTAAAGTCCTTTCCTTTTGAAGATCTCACAGGGGTTGTTTCTATTTCAGGTCCCAGTGTGTTAAGTGGGTCGGTCTAAGTATAGTACTTACAACAGGACCCTGTGCTTAGTTGAATGCTAGGCATTTGCCATTGTTACCACTCAGGGTGGTAGCTGGCCTTGGTGACAGATGAGGTTCTCAGGGTTTGAGTTGTCATTCCTTCGTAGAGAGAATCATTCTTTGAATGTCCAGCCATGACCAATGAAGAACCTTAGAGAGCTGAATCTGAATATATCAGAACACACATCAAGTCATCCGCATACATGGTGGTAAGTTTCTGGACCCCTAACACAACTTAGGGTCTGTGCTAATGAAGCAATTCCTATGGGGCTTATGGAGCTGTGGATCATTTTAGATTTCCTAAGATAGCCTGGTGTCCTAGCTTGCTTTGAATAAGTACCGACTTTATCACAACTAAGTGAGGAGAAGGTTTATTTCATTTTACAACTCTTGGGTCACTATCTATTGTGAAGGAAAATGAAAGGCAGGAATTGGAACTCCAAGAAGAAACCTGGAGTCAGTAACTCAAACAGAGACCATGGAGGAATGCTGTTTACTGGCTTGCTCGTCATGGTTTGCTCAGCCTGCTCTCTTATACCACCCAGGGCTACGTGCCCAGTGGTGGCATTGCCCAACAGTGAGCTGGGCCCTCCCCATCAATTATTAATCAAGAAAATGGCCCAAAGACTTGCCTACAGGCCAGTCTGGTGAAGGCAATTCCTCAACTGAGGTTCCTCTTCCCAGAGGACACTAGCTTTTGCCAAGCTGATATAAATAATATCCAAACAACGAACAAACAAAAAACTAACCAGTGCACCAGGATTCCACTAATTCTAATGCAACCCACTGATTGTAACACTTATTCATTCTCCAATATGGGTAAGTCTATGGTCTAAGGGATGGGTGTAGTATATGGAGCCCAACAAGGCCAAAGTTATTTCGCACCAAGAGAATGCTAGCAGTTGTATTATGAGCTTTGAATTCCGGGGGTCACTTGTGCACAGAGTATCCTTTAAGATATGAATGGTTAACCCATATTATAAAAAGAGAGAGAGTCACAGAGGTAAGGTAATGTTTGCAAAGTCAGATGCTAATGGCTGCTGGAGGTGACCTTTGAACCTTCATGCCCTGCTTTAAGCTGTACTCTGCTTCGCAGATTCCCACAGAATCTCGGGCTGCCTCTTAGGAGATCACAGCGTTAGTCGGTCGCTGTCTTGTTTTAACTTCCTGTTGAGTCTCAACTGGGAAAATTTCGTATCCAAATCCCAGCACTCGGGAGGCAGAGGCAGATAGATGTCTGTGAGTTCCAGCATGGTCTAGGGAGTGAGTTCTAGGATAGTCAGGACTACCCAGAGAAATCCTATCTGAAAAAAAGAGTAACACTATGATATTATTTCTGTGTTAGTTTCAGTGAGGTGTCCCCCATGGTCTCAGGCATTTGAATACTTGGTCCCGCGTTGGCACTGTTTGGGGAAGCTTAGAATGCATGGCCTTGTTGGAGGAGGTGTGTCATCGTAGGTGGACGCTGAGAGTTTAAAGGTTAGCACCACTTAGCATTTTCTTTCTCTCCTTTATGTTTTCAGTTCAAGATATGATCACTCAGCATCCTGTTTCACCCTATCCTCAGGGCCATGCTTTCCCACCACAATGGACTCTTTTGCTTCTGGTACCTTAAGCCCAAATAAATCCTTCCTTTTATAAGTTGTCTTGGTCATGGCATTTTGTGTCACAATTTCCTATTGAAACTCAGGTGTGATTATCCATATTTCTTTCTTATTATTCTAGTAATTCATATTCATTGAAGAAAAAATTCAAATGTAGATACCTCTTAGTATAAACATAGCTCTAGTTGCCTAGAAGTAATAAATGCCAATAATCTTATTGACATATCATAGTTTGTGCATAAAATTGAGTCATACCACATTTTTTTGTTTTATAACTTAGTTTTCTTTTCTTTTTGATATTTTTGTTTATTCACTTTGTGTGTGTGTGTGTGTGTGTGTGTGTGTGTGCACATGAGTGCCATGACATGCACCTGGAGATCAGAGATCAACCAGTATGAGTTGCTTCTCTCCTACTGCACAGGTCTCAGGGCTTAAATGCATATTGTGAGGCTTGGCAGCAAGTGCCTTGACCAGCCGTGCCATCTTGCCATCCCTAGAACCTATTTTTCTAACGTAACATTGTATTCCGAACATTTTCTGATATAGCCAAAGAAGAACTTAAGTACTTAAATGTCTTCCAAGATGTAGTTTTGAAGACCGTTCTCCCTTCATATACACGTAATATCGTTTGAGTCTACTCCTTACGCTCCTTACTTCTATTGAAGAAACAAACAAGAGGGGCACACATGTGTGCTGCACAGGTTCCGGACCAAGGACGCCTTAGGGGCTGAAGCACAGCTGGACCTCTACTCCTCAGGAAGACCCACAGGCCGTGGGTTAGAGGACAGCATTTTCTGATGGGAATAGGGGGAAAGCCACCAGTGGGTCTACTGATGATAAAACTGCACAATAATTTTTCTTTTTTCCAAGTAAAATTGATTGCTAGTATTTCTGTAATTGATACTGTCACTATTAGTGCAATTGAACTTTTGAAAAGCAGTTCAACTCATTTAGAATTGTGGCACCATATTGTCTTTCCTTTTCTTTCACCTGAACAATTGTGGTCCACAAATACTTAAAATACACATGGTTGAAGATGGTCTGTAACAACGGTGATTACTACCAATTCTGTGTATACCAAAGGACCATCCACAGTAATTCTGGATCTCAGGTTTATGTGAGTCCAGAGGACTATGTGACTTTTGTACATCTGAGAGCTGTGATTGTAACTCTGAACAGATACCAAACTCCTCTTACAGCCAGCGTCAGCTGGGACAGATCATCACAGTGCTGGGGTGTCCTGCTCCATGAAAATGGGAATGCAGTAAGCGGGGGCGGGGGGGACTAGTGGTGGCTGTAATGATTCCTTTAGATTGAGAATTTAAAAGACATTCATGTTGGAAATGTTTCTCTAGCTGCCTTTGTCATGGAAAACTCATAGGACTATAAATTACCTAATACATTTTGCACGTCCCTGAGTTTCTGCTAATGTACCAGCCTCCTTATTAGAATAACAATTTGCATGATATAAATCTGCTCTGTGCACAGTTCAGAGACCGGGAGACCAAGTTTGGAGCTTCTGCCGCTGAACTGGCTGCCATCCCTGGCATCCAGAGAGGCCTCCTTGAGGCTGCCTCTGACGGTCGTAAATGTCCACCTTGTAGCAGGGAAACTGCAGATGGTCATATTGATGCTCCTTACTCATCTAGGACCAGACTTTTCCTTTTCAACTAGGAGCTAAGAAGGAAGTTGAGATGAACTGTCACTCTAAAGAAAGACTAGAAATATGAACACTTCTGGGTAGACTGAGGTAGTAATGATAACTGTCTCCTCCACTAAGGGGCAGGAACATTAAAATAAGTCATACATTAGTGTTAGTTGTCTATGAAAGAGGATAGGATTCAGGGTGTCCTTCAAAGAAACTCACTCCACTGGGGGATTGCTGGCCATTGGTTTAGTTCTAGGTTTAATGAGAGATCCTCACTGGAGCAAATAAGGTAAAGAGTGGTAGCAGAACACTCAATGCCTCCCTGCAAGTGCAGATACAAGTGGGCATATGTACACATACACATATGCATACAATAAACATACATACACATGTAACTTATACACACATAAACATGTTTATAAAACATGTGCATATAATAGTCACATTTGCATATACACATAAAACACACATATAAATATGCATATAACATGTATACACATGTGCATATAATATACACACATATACATATGCATATAGCATACACATGAATGCAACATACACATGCACTCATACACATATGCATATAATGCACACATATAAATATGCATATGAACACATGTATATAATACACACATATACATAGGCATATAATATACATACCCATACGCACATAATACACACATATGCATGTAAAACACATACATATATGCCTATAACAGACACACACCCCAAGACAAAATCATAACAAAACTACTTCAATTTAGCACTTACCCTAGGAATTAGTGTTGGTTTCACAGCAAAAATTGCTGTAAGAAAGGGTGTTCGCTTCTGTCAATGAAGTGGAGTCTGCCAATGTCAAGGAAGTAGAGATGAGTGTGCTAGGGCGGGGCAACTTCAGCTTCAAAAGGACATGCACCTACCCTTTCATAAGAAGAAGCCTGCACCTTTGTACATGTAAGGAACTGTCTGTTTGCCTTTTTACATTTTTATAAGGTTGGCGTGTCTCTGCGGTCAATGGGCCTGTGTGTTAGGTGCAGTTTTGAAGTCATGAGCACCACAGAAGGAGACAGCAATGGAGTGACGCTTAAGGCGTTTCTAAGTGAGGGGACTTTGGCCTGTCGCTTTAGCTCCTAGAGCCTCGGCTCCCACAGCTGTGACATATGGATGCGTGTTTAGCGGGACTGAAAGGTGAAAGCATTCTAAATTAGCTGGCAGCTTTTAACACAAGAGCAGGTTGGTCACTGGTCATATTATAAGAATTGGACATTGGTCCCACAGCCACCATAGGGCAAGTCTTGGTCCTGACCGTGGTTTGACTTTCCCACACTGAACCAGGAGCCTGAGTTCTATTTAGTTGCTATTTATTCCTTGGAAACTCAGGCCTACCTGGGGCACAGATGGAATGACAGGGAGGACCTGTGCAGGCTCCTCTGAGGACCCTGGGCATAAGTACACGCAGCTGACCAATGAGATTCTACTTCCTCACCTTGGGGAATCCACAGAGGACGCGCCCTATTGGAGACCAGGATCTACAGCACTGTACTTACAGGTTTCTTTCCCGCTGACCCCTGGATTGGGATCTGCCAGGAAGCTGATCAATGAATTGTGCACCCTGAAGGGCTCATTTCATCAATATTAGGAGCCAAGGAAAACTGCTTTTTCTTTTCCTGTAAATACACATTTGTTTATGAACCCAGAGAGAATTGAATGATAGCAGTTTATTTCAGCCTACATGAGCTTGTGTGTGAGACATACACAGAGAGACACACATACACATACACACATACATACACACATACACATACACGCACACACATACATACACATACATACACACACATACACACAGACACACACACATACACATACACACAGACACACACACACACATTCACACCCAGCACAGCTGTGATGCACTTTGAGGCCCAAGAAGGACGGTGAGTTTTGCTTATCTGCAGCCTGTACTCAGGCTTGGTTTGGGGTAGGCTTGCTGGCCTGTGCCAGACCCTAGGTGGACTACCTGGGGCATTGCATTTCACCCCTCTTTCCCAATTAACATTCAAACTCAGTTTTAAACTTCCTGGCTTTAATGACATCCAAGGATCCTACCAAGGACTTAAAGAGCACAATTTGCTTTTCCTGTCTTAGTACCAACTGGCCTAGGTGTTCTTTTTTTTTTTTTTTGACTTTTTTATTTTTTTAAATAATTTATTTTTTATTTCTTCAAGTTACATCTCAATCACAATCCCCTCCCTACTCCCCCTCCAGTCCCACCCTTCCACCCTCCTCCCCTCAACCCCGCCATCCTCTTCCCTTCTTCTTTTTTTTAGTTTAAGGTATTTCTTTTTTCCCCCAACAGCTCTCCCTTTCAGTCCAACAAATGGTTCTTTTTCTTATAACTATAAATACAATACAAAACAACAGAAATAAATAGGCCACAATTATAAGAGTTATATGGCTTAGCATACATTCCCAAAGTCCAGTCCATATGTATTTGGCACCTGACTTTAACATTCTACTATCTAACCATCTCCATGAGGTTAAAGTTCTATATCTAACTCAGCTTTCATATTAACTTGCCTCACAATTTTAAAAATATCTTCTTAGATCCAGAACACCCTCTTGATTCCTAAACAACTCAAAATTTAACTATGAGACTCTAGCTGTCTATTCTTCAACCACCTCAGAGACCTGAGAGGGATAAATATATTTGATTATATAGGAAGTGCAGGGCCTGCAGCTTCCAAAACTAAAAAATGACATACCAGTGGCTGCCTGGACAGTTCCCATTTTCTCTCCATACATTACAGCATCAATCTTCAGCCATTTGGCCCTGTTTCTCTGACAGACATTGATTGTAGAGCAAGAATTATGAAGGACTTACCTACCCTGTCTTGGCAGAGCTAGGCTGTCGACTTACCTGCTTCCAAGTTTTGTCCTTTTTGGACAGAAGTCTGTCTACATTTCAAGCAAGGGGTTTTTCTTGCCAAGAGAAAGGCTTACCATCAATTCAATCATCTCCCACTGGAGAGTCTTCGATGCTCATCTTCTACTTGGAGTAGAATAGGGGGTGCTGTCAGGAGCTGACATGTTGGCTGAGGTGTTCTTGACAGCCCTTTGTGGCACATTATTTTGGGAGTTAAGGGGATGCCAGTGTACGCATGTGCTGTATAAACTCATGTGTTAGAAATTTAACAACGCTCAATGATTGACAGTATTTGGTGATGGCATTTGGTGGCGGGGCCTTTGGAAGGGAATCAGATGAGGTTTGGCCATGAGGGTGGAGTCCTATGATTGGGTTAGTAGCTTTGAGAAAAGAAGAGAACCAGATATGGTAGTGATATCTGTGTCCCCAGCTCAGGGAAGGCAGAGGCACATTCCCAGCCATCCTGGACTACAGAGTGAGAATCTGTGTCAAGAAGCCTAAACCAAACGAAACAGGAAGAAGAGAAGGGGGATGAGGATGAAGAGGAGAAGAAGGCAGGAGAAAGTAGAGGAGAAAGAGAAGGAAGAAAGCTAACATTTTTTTTTCTTTCTCACCAAATGCCACCTTTGCTGAGTTGTGTTACCACAAGATCTTTACAAGATTCAGGCACAATATTCTTGGACTTCCCATCTTCCAGCACTTATGAACCCTTTAAACTTTTATTCCTTATAAAGCATCCAGCCTCCAGTTCTGTGTTATAGCAACAGAAAACAGATTATGACATTGTGTATGCTTTGAGTCATGGAAAAAGAAGACTAAATGCTCACCTAGATTCAGCCTAAAGTGAAGGATTCTCTGGTCATTTATCCAGATTTCAGAAGCAGTGGTGAATCTTTTGTGTGTTTTGCTTATCTGTGGCCAAGGCTGTATCTGTGAGGACCCACAGCCGTGCTGGTATGTAAATAGCTTTCTGTCTAGGTCCCCTGGGAAGGATGCACATGAATGGAACCACCCACCCCAGTGCAGGCTTTGCAGCCATGTGAGTTCAGTGGCAACTTATCTTCTCTCGACTCTCTGTGAACAAACAGTCACAACCTTTCCTCATCACATGTTTAGTCTGGAAGCAGAGCTCGTGCTTTGCATGTAAGTGTTTGGAAGAAGATATAATTTTTTTTTTTTACAATATCAAAAAGCGTGTCTGAGGCTCTTGAAGAGCACTCGAAGATACACAAGCGAATAGGAGTGTTAATGTGTCATTAAAGAAGCCAAATGATAAAGGGTAAGTGAGTTTTCCTATGTCATCATCTTTTTCTTTCTTTCTTTTTTTTTTTTTTTTGGTTTTTCGAGACAGGGTTCCTCTGTGTATCCTTGGCTGTCCTGGACCCACTTTGTAGACTACGTTGGTCTTGAGCTCACAGAGATCCACTTGCCTCTGCCTCCTGAGTGTTGGGATTAAAGGGGTGCCACCACGCCCAGCATTACAGACAGCTGTGAACTGCCATATGGTGCTGGGATTTGAACCCGGGTCCTTTGGAAGAACAGCCAGTGCTCTTAACTGCTGAGCCATCTCTCCAGCCCTGTCATAACCATTTTTAAAGACCAAAAGCTGTTATAGAAATAATGTAAAGAAGGTGAGAGTCAACAGCCCAACTTCCGGTCAGGACTGGATCTGGAAAATCAATGGTCAATTTTCCCAGCAACTGTATGCTCCCCCCTCACAATAAAACCCTTTAACCCAGATCCTCCGTGTCCCCAGCGGCAGCATTTGCAATAAGGCTTTTTATTATGATTATGAGAATAGAACACTGGAAAGCACCTTATATTTGGCAGACCACACTGCAGTTCTGAGCTCAGGAATTCTCTCATTAAAATGCGCTCTCTCGGTCTGGCTGGAGATTTATTGCTGTTTTGTTTTGTTGTGTTAAGTTCTTAAGCTGATTTTTGATATCACTCCTGTGGCATTTTGAAGCTTTTTGTGCTTAAACTGCACATTCTTCTGCAAGCATAGATTTTTCAAGATGAAGTAGGCAGCATTTTATAGAATTTCAAAGAGATAGGGAGGCTAAATGATGAATGAGTGTATTAACTGTGTAACTGAGGAGTAAAAATGGACCAAGACTCTTTTTCCTGAAACAAGACTTTTTAAAGACCTCAATAATATGCTGTTGTGTTTTCCCTTTGTGGGATTAGTGTGTGTGTGTGTGTGTGTGTGTGTGTGTGTGTGTGTGTGTGTGTGTAGTAAACTATGCCTTCCCCCTTATTTCTCTTGACCTAGGATCAGAGTAACATTGAGGTTCTGAGTCACATAACCTGAATACTCAGTCTCTGCTATTCTTGTCTGAGGGTGTCATCTCTGGTGTCTTCCCAACATCCAGGTAGTAAAAGTTTGCATCCTACCTTCAGGAAGTGGGTACTAGGTCTTTAGGTAATTGATGGATGTACTCGTGAAGGACATGGCAGGGCTCAGTTTGTTCCTCTTCCGAGGTCTCCCAGCCACATGGGAAGTAGTTTTACCTTGCTACTATGGGACTTGCTAGACTCCAACAGTTAGAGAAACAGGAAGCCGACAAATAGTATCTGTTAGCACATTATTTCCCAGGGCATTTCAATACCCTTCTGGTGGCCCTTCCTCTTCTCTCTTTTCTGTCCAGTCTCCTTTCAACCAGTCAGTTATGGTTGGAAATGTTGGTGCCGTTCATCCTCTTACTTTGGCTAATCTTTAATGTTTCCAGAGGTAATCTGATGGGTTGGTTAAACAGCTCGATTTGGAGACTCAGTAATAGCCAGTGAAAGTGATTGATATGGAGAATAAAGGCGGTTGGACATCCTAATTAAGTCAGTATACACCACGGGGGAGGCACTAGGAATCGAGAGCCTCCAGAGTTAGTACTGCTTGCAGTGAAGTTCTGGGGTTCTTACAACTGTGGCGAGAATGGAGAACGGGAGTCCATTTTGCTTTGAATTGCCATCTTGAGGGTAGGGAACTAACGGTTCACTGTTTGGTTGTTATACTCTCTAAAAGGGTTGTCAGTACAGTACAATGCTACAAAATCGGGTTAACGCTGACCACAGTCCGTGCTGTAGACTGCAGAGTAAAGTGCACATGTCAGGGGGGATGCCTGAGAACATTGGATGTGAGTAGAGAAGGCTTGTAAAGCATTGGGAAACAACAGTGGGATTTCTAATGCAGTGCAGCCTCCGTGATCAGTTAGTTGCCTGATGAATGCTTTTGATTGTGAATATGGCCACGGCGGTCAGTGTCAAGGTGGGGCCCAGAGAACAGGAAGATGTGGATGGTGAATGGAGGGGGGATTAGGACATTCGAGGCAAGACAGTCACGGAAGCAAACTTGGGAAAGCCCTACCCAGGAACTCAGAAACAGAGCTTTTGTCCTCCGCTCAGTGCTTCCATTCCAATTTCCTGTATGGCCTTGGTAGCTGCATAACCTTTCTCCACTTTCATTTCCCTGGCAGTAAACGAGGCACTACACAGCCCTCTCGTTCAAGAAATATTTTGACTCTTTGCACGCTGGACCTCTGCGGTGTATTCCGGCCACAGTGGTAAGTAGTGTAGAGGAGATGTGTATACTTACAGAGAAGGAAGGGTCTCTGGGGAGGTTTGTAAGTCGCCGGGAATCCACAGTGCTCAGCGCTTGGAGTTAAGCTCTGGGAGAGGATGTGTCAGGGGCCATGGCAGTAGCAAAGATGCACCCCACCCCACGCCCCAGGAAGAAGGAATCAGCTGAGATGGGAAGACTGTGGTTAGCTGGGTAGGATGAGCAAGGCTCTGCTGGATAGGACAGGAACAGAGACTCTGGTTTGAATGGAAAATAAGGGTCAATGTGACAGCGTTCCAAAGTTCTGACACCTCTCGTTGAGATCCAGTGAGTCCTGCTGTGAACAGCTGTGCTTCTGACCTGCTCTGTCACCTTGAATAAAACCCAACTTCTTTTTTTTTTTTTTTAAGATTTATTATGTATACAGTGTTCTGTCTGCAGGTATATCTGCCGGCCAGAAGAGGGCACCAGATTTCATTATGGATGGTTGTGAGCCACCATGTGGTTGCTGGGAATTGAACTCATGACCTCTGGAAGAGCAGCCAGTGCTCTTAACCGCTGAGCCATCTCTCCAGCCCAAAAAAACCCAACTTCTTAATTGTGAAAATGGAAGATGGGGCCGGGAAGATGGTAAAGTGCTCACTCTGCAAGCATG
>CAJQZJ010032150.1:5637600-5701108 GCA_907164525.1 Lophiomys imhausi | reverse complement strand
ACCATAGTTTGAATCCCCAGAGCCCATGTAAAACCAGATATGGCAGGTCACGCATCTGTAATCCCAGCGTTCCTATGGGGAAATGAGAGGCAGAGACAGCAGAAGGCCTGGATGCTTTGGGGGCAGCTAGCCTGGTATTTGCAGAAATAATAAAAAGCAAACAAAACCACAACAACAAAACAGAAGCAAACAAGCAAGTAAACAACACCCTCCTTACTCCCCTCAACAAGAATCATGTTTCAAGTTGAAAACAGACCCTGACATGTGAGGTTGTCCTCTGACCTCCATATGCACACAACATATATGTATCTGTCTACATTCACACACATGCACCCAGACATACACAGATAGAGAGAAGAGTAAAATAATACATTTACATATACTTATATCATAATATGTAAAATGACTCACATATAAATAACAAAAGAAGAGAATAATGGAATGTGCTCTGGTCATTCGTCAGCATCATAGATCAGACAAGATGATGTATTCTAAACCCTTTAGCTTTGGGCCAACAGTACAGTAACCCTTAGTATTAATAAACCCTAAAGGCTACATCTCTCTTACTCCAGTACCTTCTATGTTCCAGGAAAATTATGAGAGATGACACACCTTCCCCGATATTAAGGTTTGCTTTAGAGACCTGAAAGTCTCCATGAATCTTACTTTCTAGGAAATGGCCACGGATTGACCTGAGGGGGTGCCACTTCTTGTGGTTCAGTTCTCTTTCCGGTTTGTGTGGCTGCTGGTGGGCTCATTTCTCTTTAGAGCTTTCCCTGTGTCATTACACCCACACATTTCCTATGTGGAAGAGAGAGAAAATGTGGGCATGTGTAGTTCTAGCTCTATAAACAACACAGCTTTGTACTTCGCTTATGTTGACGAAATCTCCAAGGAGTAATTAGTATGACCGAAAAGTCTTGAAAACAGCAACATGCTTTCTGCTCTTTTAAAAAATATTTGAAGCCAGGTGTCGTGACTCATATCTGGACTGCACAGTGAGTTTTTGGCCAGCCTGAACTGAGGAGTGAGGTACTGGCTACAGCAAAACAGAAGAAAGAAAATAAAATAAGAGAAGAAAGAAAAAAAGAAAACAATTTGGTAACTATACTTCTCTTTGTCGTTAAGGATAATGTGATAACATCCTCCATGACGTAGGAAAAGCCAATTCATCCTCTAAATGTGTTTTTCTGTAATTTATTAGATACAGTGCAAATTCCTCCTCAGATCGTCTTATGGGAAAAGGCAATGTGAGAGTACTCAAAAATCTAGTTTGTCTTTCTTGACTGTGTCCTATCCACTTACTATTTGAAACAGTTTTCAGAGGAATATATATATTTCAGGGAATTTGTAAACATATTGTTAAATTTTGGAGGTTTTGAGAGAATTGCATTTAAAAATGTAAGGACCCTCAAAGATCTAAAGACTTTTACTTCTCCACGCTCCCTTTGCTGTTACAGTCACATCACACCTGACCTTGAAGGAGTCTGACTTCACTATTGAAGCAGAAGCTAGGAGCAGCAGGCATTCGGGATGCTGTGCTTACAAGAGGGATTTAGAATTGTTTGTGCTGCCCCCATCAGTGACCTGAACAGCTTCAACTCAGAATGATGGGCTGTGTTATAAAAATGCACAGCCAAAGTGGAAGGTAAGAACAAAGATGATGACTTAACCAGGTCACGTGGGTTACAATAGGTTTGAGACACACGTAGAAATTCGTTAAATGTGGAACATCTAGAAGTTTTGTGTGTGTGTGTGTGTGTGTGTGTGTGTGTGTGTGTGTGTGTGTTTTGTAGGGGTGGGGGTAGGGGATGTATGTAAGTATGTATGTGTGTGTGCTTGTAGGTGTGAGTACCCATGTGTGAACCAGCTTGTGGAGGACAGAGGTTGACATTGGATGTCTCTCTCAATCGTTCTGCAGCTTGTTTTTTGAGGCAGGGTCTCTCACTTAACCTGGAACTCATTAATTCACCTAGACTGTCCGGCCAATTAGCTCCAGGGACTTGCTTGTCCCTCTTCACCCAGTGCTGGGGTTTCAGAAACAGGCCACCACACGGGGCTTTTATGTGGATGCTAGGGCTACAAGTTCAAGTGTGCCTGCTTGCATGGCAGCTACCTTACCAACTGAACAACCATCTCCTCAGCTCCGGAGGCACATGGCTTTAGTATAATCTGCAGTTTCTCTTTCACCTACCAGACAGCCTCCTAAATGACTTTGGTTAAACACAGTCTGTTAATCCTCCCATGAGAAAGGAAAGTAGCAGAAATTCTGCTGCATGAGTTTATGAGGGAGAGCTTCACTACTGAAATACAAGACCCACAGAAATAAAAACCCCGCTTTGCAGCAATTTGACAATGTTGACTGTCTTCACCTATGTCAGAGATCCTAGGATAGATCAGCAACAGCCTATGAGGAATCATTCCCACCGATAGTGACACTAACCACCTTTCTTTTATCTGTAGAGAGCCATCGTGTCAGAAGCTGTCGGAGCCATGGAAGGGACCAGGACTGGGGGCTTCATTGACACAAAGCTACAGGACCCTTGACGTAGAGTGAAAGATGACTTGATCTTCTCATCTAGTTTCCCTCCCTCCCAGGGCTCTGTCTTCACTGGTTCCTATCCTGGAATTCTTTTTCTTTCTCATCTCGGTTACTTGCAGCGTAGGTCCTGCAGCCTAGGCCAGAGAGCCACTATCACATAGGCAAAGTCTCTTAGGAGGTAGTAGCTTGCTTTTTCTCTGTTTCCGTCTTGGTATAAAGAGAATGATATCTTATCTGTTAAGTAACAAAGCTATAAGCCAGTGTTATAACTGTGTTCTATACTCTATCACGTTCTACAAACACTTTTTCTTTCTTTTGGATGTTTAGAATGGGCACTATAATATAGTGTGCATAAACACTCCATTCCCCATGTGAGGCCTGGCTTTCAGTCTTAGCTCATTTCCATCTATATCCTGCAAAGGCAGTGTTCATTCTATTGAAAGTGCCTCAGCCAGCCTCATAGCTATTAGTCTCCTTTGTGGCCAGTTGTGCCTCTGTATTTCCAGTAAACAAACAGTTCGCCTTTCAGATTGGAACCACTGTAGTCAAATACTCATTTTCGTTACTAGGCAGCTGTGGAGAAAGGTGGATGTGTACTTGGATACAGATGCCTTAAGAAAGTTGCCTTAAGAAATTATACCTGCAATCCAATCTGCACTGGTCTGGTCCTGATGCAGTGGGTCTGGGATGCTGCCCAGGAATGTATAGTTTTAACAAGTATCATGGGTGATTGTTATAAGTGGGAAAGTCTAGGAAACACTGCTTTATTGTATGCTTTCTTTCCCGGCTTCCCTTTCTGGCTGAGTATTTGTACAACATGAATACAACCTTTGTAATGACATCCGTTTTGGCAACGGAGAGCCCTTGCCAATTTTTTTTGAAAAGGGAGTTTTATCATATCAACCATCCTGTATCACATTTCGTTCTTATTCTTTCATGAACTTCTATCTGTGAAACAATCACATCTACTCTTTAGAAGAATCTAGAATTTAGCTTATTATAAAAACTTAGATTCTTAACAGCTATTCTAAGTAGCAACTAAAGTTCTTGATTCTTTACTCGTTTCTTTTTATTAACAGTTCAGCTTCAGTTTTGAAAGATGAGAAGAGTGGTGGAGTTGGGTCTACAGCACTGTGAATGTGTTTAATACTACTGAATTGCAGACTTCCAGTGCTTAGGGTTTTGTAAGTATTTTTTCATAATTTAAAAAAAAGTTTGGAGGATATGTCAGCAAGTTCACTGTCTAGACAAAGGATTGGAGGGTTAATGAGTGCACTCACTGCATGGCTAGGAATGATGCTCTTGGGTCCTTTTCACTTTTCAGTTTATTACTTAGTCATGTCTATGTTGTTCTCTCTGTGTTGATAACAAAGAAAAAGGTCACCTAACTCACAGGCCAGCTGCTATGACTAAATTACATCTTGCTCAAAGCATGTGTGGAAGGCCTAATCCCTAATGTAATGAACTTGGAGATGATTGGCTTAAGATGAGGTGATGAGAGCAGGGTTCTTGTGATAGGATGGGTATCCTCAGGAGCCAGAGTCAGCTTTTCTTTCTTTCTCTCATTCTTTCTAATGCATGTACCAAGGAAAGTATGGAGAGACAGTCATGAAGAAGGTGATTCTCTGTATTCCTAGGAGAGAGCTGTTACGGAACATTCTGTGCTGGTACCTTAACCTTGAACTTCAATGTCCATATCATTTTCTGTATCTCAGAACACAAGCTAAAATTGTTTGTGTATGTTAGTGCTGTCTCCTCTTTTTATTTTTTGCTGCAAATTAATTTTTAAATAATGTTTGTGGGACTGGAGAGATGCCTGAGAGGTTAATAGCACATGTTGCTCTTGCTGAGGATCTTGGTTTGGTTCCCATCACCCAAATGACAGCTCACAAAAGTCTGTAATTCCAGTTCAGGGGATCTGAATCCCTTTTTGGTCTCCATGGGCACCAGACATGGGCACTTGGTGAACGTTCATATGTGTAAACAAAACACTCATACATATAAAAATAAATCATTCTAAAAGAAAATGTTTGTAGGTGCAATGAAGCCATGCCCAAACTCTAAGTTACAAGTAATGTTTGAAACAACTCGATCTGGTACTGAAGAAACTGAGTGCTTTTTTTTTTCAAGTAGAAAACAAAACAAAACAAAAACAAAACCCCAGTAAATGCTTTCTGTATTAATGAGCAGTTCTACTTCAATTCTGTTGGGACGGTTGCGGATGGTATCCCCAGGCTGTGTTACACTGGGCTGCAACATCTGTCAGAGGCTTACATAGCCGTTAATCTTTCATTTCATATTCTGACATATCAGTTGGTATTCATTAAAACCCTCTCCATTTATGCAAGTCATTCTGGGGAAAATGTATCCTACCTTGACATTTTAGAACTGTTTTATTTTTTCTAAAAAATTTTAAATAAATAAAAAGAAAGAAAAGAAACAATCAATTTTAAACACATTTTTCACCCTGCAGAAAGCAACATCTGGCAGCAGGAGATGTTATTCATGCAGATGACCAAATAGTTTTTCTCCGGGGGAAGTTTAGTCTGGTGGAAGAGGGTCTCAAAATGAACATTTAAATTCACCAATTTCCATTTTGATTCCCTACCTCCAAGAGAACTTAGACTCTGATGCAAATATTCCACTGGAATTGTGCCTGAGCCTCTGCATATGTTACCTGGGAGAAAGGCAAGCCCAGAGCCAGGAGCTGGGATTTCAAGGCAGAATTCTCTTGCCTGACCCACTTGGAAGTCCAGTCACACACACAGTTTCTTCAGTGTCTAAAGGTCTAAACAGAACGCTAGGATGTCCTGCCCCAGTAAAATCTAATGATTTTCTCTCTGTAACTGAACGAATGCAGCAGGGATTTCTTCCTCCAAACTCACTTTGTAGCTCTGCTGTATATTAAAAATGGAGGAACCATGCAATGTCACCCAGTGCTGTTTATTTCACATTCATAAAACATGAATGTTCCTAATGTGACCTGTATAACAACTGACATATTTTATCACACCCAGGGTCTCTCGATGATTCAAAAAGGAATTAGTGTGTGCTGTTTTTCCACCCCCATGAAGGCAAGGGTATTAGAATGACTCTATCAGATTTAATACAAATTGAGCACACAGCCAAAAGAACACATATTAAAAAAATCGAATCTTGCATCTAAATTAAAGCTATTTTCATTCAGATGGAATTACTAGTTCATTCAGTGGTATTACCAAGTCTTCTGCCCCCAAGGAATGAGAGTATAGGGAATGAGTAAAATGTCTAAGTCCCAGAAGCAATGTCTAGCTAGCCGGAGAACACAGACAATGTAACAGGGTGCTGGAGAAGGAAGACTCCTGTCTTCGTTCCGAGCCTTTCTCCCTCAGAACTTCCTTTGTCCTGACCTTGAAGGCTAGGTTCAAGAAGAGCAGCCACCATCACCGTTTACTCACGACTCATCCCTCGGCGGTTTTCCAGATAGTACTAAGCTCTATTTGCTGAAACACAGACTTCAGTGAGCAGAATTTTGTGAAATGGGGAAAGAGAATCTGGGTGCCATTTCTTGTGGCTTGAGTCTCTAACCACACAACCAGCAACCAAATCTAACTTCGTGAACATCTTGTGTTGGTTAGTTTATATCAACTTGACACAAGCTAGAGTTATTTGGAAAGAAGGACTTTCAACTGAGAAAATGCCTCCGGAAGATGTATCGATAGGCCAGTTTTTAGCAGTACATTTTCTTGATTAATGATTGACGTGGGAAGGTCTACAGGATATGCCCAGCCCTGATGTGACTTGATGTGTTGGGGTGGGATGGCACAGGTAGGGGGCTCCCCTTTTCTAAGGAGAAGGGGAGGGGGATAGAGGGAAGAGGGTAAGAAGGTGGAACCCTGAGGACAGGAGGGAGGGGGCTATGATCAGCATGTAAAATGAATAAATAAATAAACTTATATAATTAAAAAAATAAAAATTGAGGCACAAAAAAAGAAAAAAGAAGAGAAAGAGAAAAAAAGAAAGAAAGCAGTTGAAGAAGCCATGGGACCTGCCCCTAGAGGCATTACAGATGTGGTTGCTGTGTCACATGTGCATCAATAGGTGGCAGAGAGGAGAGAGGCTATGTCTACATTCAGTGTTCTGATCTATGAATATCTGAATGAGTAGTAGCCTAATGTTCCTGGAAAAAATCAAGCCAGAGACCAATACCAGCACCATGAGGCCCAGACAGGGACATAGCCTGTGACCATCACCAGTCCAGCTCCAGGCAAGCACTAAGTGGGCACCCAGGACACGAAGCAAACCAGAGACTAGAAGAATCCTGCTTAGCCCTGGATATGGGGGTCATGGGTGAGACAGCCCCAAGGGAGTGAGTGAGGGGAAAGCCACTTTGCCTTTTGTCTGCTTTGTGATGATATTGTCTAGGGGGAGATCCCCTCTTTTCCCTTTTACCTTCACCACTAGTGGCAGACAGGAGATTTGCCCCTGCCCTGCCCCTCACAAGCTGTAGCACTCTGGAGAGCAGGCCCTGCACCTTGCCTGGACAGCACAGTACAGCTTACCCTGGAGTGGCCCATGGGTGTCAGTGTGGAAAAGCCAGCACTGACTTTTGTCTGCTGGTGCGGGTGTGAGAGAGAGACAGATTCCCTCCACCCTCTGATGCCCTGGACACAGGTAGCAGGCTGGAGAGTTGGCCCTAATGAGCTCATGAGAGAAGGAGAACTGGTTCATCCCCTTACCTGCTGTAGCACTCAGGAGAGCAGACCCTGCACTTTACCTGGATATCACAGTAGAACTGGTTTTGGATGTGAGGGTTGCAGGCCCAGAACCCGGGCTTTGAGTTGTCCCACACCAACATATACCCCGTGGATGAATTGCTGGAGTGCATGAAGAGGACAGTTCCACAGACCCAAAACTCCAGGATCTCCATGACACAGGACAACAACAGAATATCTGAGAGGAGTCCCGGTGAGGTTCCAGTATTGACAAAGTAGAAGAAGCCAGAGGCCTCGTACCAGACCAAGGAATCATTATAATGAACATTTGCAACCAAAAAAAGTGTGGACAAAAGGGAATATTGTGGGACACACTGAGATATATTACAGCTTCCACGATGAGATATTTTATTTTTTTATTAAAATAAAAATATATTTTGTTATTTATTATGTTGGGAGAGGTCTCAAGGGTGGAGAGTGGGTCTGAGGGGAGGTGGGAGATGAGAGGGCACAGGGTGCATGATGTGAAATTTACAAAATTAAAAAAAAACAATAAAAAGAAAAAGGAGAAAAGAAGCCATGGGAGCAAACCAGTAAGCATTGTTCTTCATGGTCTCTGCTTCAGTTCGTGCCTCCAGGCTCCCACCTAGTGCTCCTGCCCTGACTCCCCTCAGCGATGGCTCTGACCTCTAAGTATAATTTGGAATAAACCCTTTCCTCCCTTAAGTTGCCTTTGGTTATGGCATTTATCACAAGAATAGGAACCCTAGATAAGGCATGTATCTTTTGATAACCTGTAGCTTGAGGACACTGGACCTTGGTGCGTGCAGCCTAATATAGCTAGAAGATCAAGGGGAAGGTTAGACAGGGAAAAGACAAGAATTGTGCTGGTCTCATTGGCATATGCTTCCACCTTTTCTTCCCATAGCTCCATCATTTAACTGCCCTGTGACTACACTGTACCCATAATCCCTGTCTCAACACCCAACTCCTGGGACTCTTACACACTGCCAGAAATATATAACATATGGCGATTTCCCATCCAAAGGAGATTCCAAGTTCAAAAACAGGAAAGAGTGTGTATGAAAATATTTCCCACTCACATAAAAGTATTGCTTGGATTTCTTTTCTGGTTTTTTTTTTGGGGGGGGGCGGTTTCAAGACAGGGTTTCTCTGTGTAACCCTGGCTGTCCTGGACTCACTTTGTAGACCAGGCTGGCCTCGAACTCACCTGCCTCTGCCTCCTGAGTGCTGGGATTAAAGGCGTGCGCCACTACGTCCGGCTCTTCTTTTCTGTTTTTCCTTGCCTTTTATTTTGAAATGACTTCAGATATTAAAACTACACACACAAAAATTCTTGTATATTCATCACCAAAACTTCCCCGAATCTTACCACCTCCTACAATCACAATGATGGGAATACGTAAGCCCAATGATCAAAATCAGAAAACTAACGTCAATGAGGTGGTATTGTCTAATCTTCAGGCTTCTAAATTTTGCTAACGATCTCAGTGAAGTTCTTTGTCTCTGACTCAGGACATATTGCATTCCAGTTCATGAATTACACTGCTTTCCTAGTTCCTTTACCCTCCTCAGCTGCCCTTTGTCTTTTGTGACTTTGATTCTTGAAGTGTCATTTCCCTCAGTTTGGGTTTGTGTAATAGTTCCTGGAGATTAAATTCAGTTTTTGCACCTTGGTGGTAAGATCAGGATATTGATAAATCTTCTGGCGAGGCTTCCTCTAGTAGCCAAGTGTCCTATACTTGGTCATACTTTACGTTATGTCTATCCAGCTCCATTCGCTGTAGTGCCCTTCCCCCTTTTCAAGAACAAAAAATCTTATAAGGAGACATCTTGATATTAAATATTCAGATCTTCTTTATACACACATCATGCACATACCTATATACATACAACACACACACACATACCACCACCACCAACAACAACAACTACCACACACTGTTTTTAGCACCCTTTGGTTATTCTCACCTAAAATGATCATGTGCTGATTTTCTGACTCCATAACCTTTCTGTTTGTGAGCTGAAACTTTGCATTCAGCCCTTCCTTTTCATCCATATTGGTTTTATTAAAATTATTTATGCTTATTAGTATAAGCTCATGCCTTCTGGTTTATTCAATGGGTTATAACCTCTATTATTATTATCATCATTATTAATATTAATATTATTATTATTTGCTCAAATTACCCCTGGTTTGACTCTTGGGAGCCTCATCAAAGAAGTTTTTATGTCCTTTGACTCGGCTCTACCTTGTTTTGAGGAGTTTCTTCATGAGATGTCAAGATGTCCTGGGCGCGTCTTGTTCATTTCTTCAAGGAGTCCTGTTCATTTATTCTTGGAAAACAGTATCTAGAGTCTGAGAGCTGAGAGCTGGGAGTTCTCACCGCCTTTCAGGTCATCATTCCTGCTAGCTGCTCTGAGTAAAAGGATCTAAGACATTACATACACATGTCTCTTTCTATATTCCTCTGTAGAACTATGTGAAGGCAGAAGTGTATAGTTACTTTCATCTTCCATCCAAATCCACAGACTTGTTCTGGCTTCCCTTTAGTGCTCACTCCCTCACTCCCAGGATTATTCAAAGCCAATTTTAATATTTCCATAAGTGTCTGGACATAGTTACAAAAGTCAGAAATCTACCTTTCCTTCTTAAATATCACTTTTGTGACTTTCTGTAGTAACATAAACTTTCACCTATTATATATTAAGGACATTTAAAGGAAGTCCCATTTCTTACCTAGATTCCAACAATAACTACCCAGCAATTGTGCATTTCTTTTTTTTTTTTTTTTTTTTTTGGTTTTTCGAGACAGGGTCTCTCTGTGTATCCTTGGCTGTCCTGGACTCACTTTGTAGACCAGGCTGGCCTCGAACTCACAGTGATCCGCCTGCCTCTGCCTCCCAAGTGCTGGGATTAAAGGCGTGCGCCACCACCGCCCGGCTAATTGTGCATTTCTTACAGGCTCATTTTGAGTAGCATTTATGCAGAGTAGAGGATGGTGGCAAATATATCACCTTTTCTTTCTGACTCATGGAAAACTATTAGCTAATCCATCTGTAGTATTTTTCTATACATTAAAAAAATTTTAATTTATTTATTTTTATTTATGTACATTGGTGTTTCTGACTGTATGTATGTCAGTATGAGGGTGTTAGAACCTCTGGGACAGGAGTTACAGACAGCTGTGAGCTGCCATGTGGGTGCTGAGAATTGAACCCAGGTCCTCTGGAAGAGCAGCAAGTGCTCTTAACTGCTGAGCCTTCTCTTCAGCCCCTTTTTCTATACATTTTATGTGCTGTCACTTTTACCTAAGTTAGCTTTGATATTAGTAGAGCAGGAAAGCATCAGCTCTCAATTGTGTAAGTCAATGACTCGATCCATATTGAAAAATGAAAACTACAAATGTGGGGCTGGAGAGATGGTTCAATGGTTCAAGAGCATTGGCTGCTCTTCCAAGGTCCTGGGTTCAAATCCCGGCACCCACATGGCAGTTCAAAATTGTCTCTAATGGCCAGGTGTGGTGATGAGCGCCTTTAGTCCCAGCATTTGGGAGGCAGAGGCAGGTGGATCTCTGTAGTTGCAAGGTTATTGTGTAATTCAAATGCTGATTTCTGTACCGCCCATGTCTGGTTCCAGTGCTTGTTCTGAAGAGCTCATGTCTCAATGTTATATAAATATTGCTCCCCAATTGTCCCCTGATATGCCAATAAAACGGATTGCAGCCAATCACTGAGCAGGGGAGAGAATAGGGCTGGACTTCCTGCCCTCCAGGGGAGGAGGAGTTAAGAAAAAGGAAGTAGGGGATTCTGAAGAGGCAGAGTTCTTTCCCTCCATCCACTTCTGATGTTTATTTTGTTTCCCCTTCTCAGTGAGATTCAAGCACCCTCCCATAGGCCTCCTTGTTACTTAGCTTCTTTGGGTCTGTGGTTATCTGTACTTTATGGCTAATATCCACTTATAAGTGAGTACATACCATGCATGTCTTTCTGGGTCTGGGTTAGCTCACTCAGGATGATATTATCTAGCTCCATTTATTAGTCTGCAAATGTCATGATGTTCTTGTCTTTAATTGCTGAGTCGTATTTCATTGTGTAAATGTACCACATTTTCTTTATCCATCTTTGATTGAGAGACATCTGGTTGTTTCCATTTTCTGACTATTATGAATAAAACTGCTTTGAACATAGTTGAGCAAATGTCCTTATGGTATGGTGGAGCATCTTTTGGATATATTTGCAGGAGTGGTATAGCTGGGTCTTGAGATATAACTATTCCCAATTTTCTGAGAAATTGACAGATTGATTTTCAAAGTGGTTGTACAGGTTTGCACTCCCACCAGCAATGGGGGAATGTTCCCCTTGCTCCACATCCTCACCAGCATGTGCTATCACTTGAGGTTTTTGGTTTTGTTTTGTTTTTTATCTTAGCCATTCTGATGGATGTAAGATGGAATCTCAGAGTTGCTTTTCCATGATGACTAAGAAGACTGAACATTTTTAAAGTACTTCTTGACCATTAGAGATTCCTCTGTTGAGAATTTTCAGTTTAGCTCTGTATCCCATTTTTTAATTGGATTATTTGGTTTGTTGGTGTTTAATTTCTTGAATTCTTTATTTATTTTAGATATTAGCTCTGTTGAATGTTGAATGGTAAAGATATTTTCCCATTCTGTTTTGTCCTACTGGTGGTGTCCTTTGCCTTACAGAAAATTTTCAGTTTCATGAGGTCCCATTTATTAATTGTTGATCTTAGTGTCTGAACTGTTGGTGTTCTATTCAGGAAATTTTCTCCTGTACCAATGTATTCAAGGCTTTCCCCCAATTTCTCTTCTACTAGATTTAGTATACATGGTTTTATGTTGAGGTCTTTGATCCACTTGGACTTTAGTTTTGTGCAGGGTGATAAGTATGGATCTATTTGCATTCTTCTACATGTAGACATCCTGTTAGACCAGCACATTTTGTTGAAGATGTTTTCTTTTTACCATTGCATGGTTTTGGCATCTTTATCAAAAATCAAGTTTCTATAGTTACATGGGTTTATTTCTGGGACTTTGATTCCATTCCATTGATCAACCTGTCTATTTTTATGCCAATGTCATGTAGGTTTTTTTTTTATTACTATTGCTTTGTAGTACAACTTGAAATTAGGGATGGTGATACCTCCAGAAGTTCTTTCATTGTACAAGATTGTTTTTGATATCCTGGGTTTTTTACTTTTCCATATGAAATTGAGAATTGGCCCTAGATGAGACTCCTAGCAGCCAGGGATATGGAGCCTTAAGTGCTCCCCTCCTGTAGCTAGACAGTACTTCCAGTGGAGGGAGGGGGTCAAAACTTACCCACAAAACCTGCAACCCAAAATTCGTCATGCCTGCAAGAGGTCCAGGGATAAAGATGGAGCAGAGATTGAGGGAATGGCCAACCAATGACTGGCCCAACTTGAGACCCACCCCATGGGAGAGAACCAACCTTTGACACTATTGATGATACTCTGCTATGCTTGCAGACAGGAGCCTAGTATAACTGTCTTCCGGAGAGTCTTCATCCAGCAGCTGATGGAAACAGATGCAGAGACCCATAGCCAAACATTAGGTGGAGCTCAGGGAGCCTTGTGGAAGAGTGAGGGCAAAGATTGAGGGAGCCAGAGGGGTCAAGGACACCACAAAATGACTTAGAGTAAACTAACCTGGCCCATGGGGGCTCACAGAGATTGAACCAACAACCAAAGTGCATGTGTGGACTAGACCTAGGCCCACTGCACATATGTAGCAGATGTACAGCTTGGTCTTCATGTGGGTCCCCTAACAACTAGAGTGGTGGCTGTCTCTGATTAATACCAACCTTTGGATCCCTTTCCCCTAACTGGGCTACTCTGTCTGGCCTCCGTGGGAGATGTGCTCAGTCCTGCTGTGACTTGATGTGCTATGGGCTGGTTGGTGCTCATGGCAGGGCTCCCCATCTCTGAGGAGAAGGGGAGAGAGAAATGGGGGGGGGCATGAGTGTGTGTGTAACAGTAAATTTTTATTTATAGTTATATGTTTATTAATACTTAACAAATACTTATAAAGTTCCTAAATCTTAAAACCCAAACCCTAATTCTTATGTTTTTGGTTGTGAGCCTAGCTTTTTAATGACTGAGCCATCTCTCCCGCTCCAAACCCTAATTCTAAAACCTATAATCTAACTAAGAATATCTTAATGCCTAAAATACTCTAATATCTATAAAAAACAAACACTTAAATACTAACTTAAGTTTCTTAAAAGGATATTAATTTTCTCAGGTTAATTTTTGGCATGGATCCGTACACAGTGGCTGGTTTCCACCAAGTCTTTCAGTCTTAAAGTCTGTGAGTCTTATTCATCAGATCTTAAGGCTAATTTATAAATTTGATCTGTTTTGACCATTGAAGTGAGACGACCTTTTCATTAGTCAAGAATTGCCTCTAAGGTCCTAGGACCAATTTGTTTGCAAGATGAAAAGTATCTTGGACTCACCTTTCTGATGCTCTGGGCCTCCAAGGGCTCTGCTCTGGTGTTTTGGCTGTCCAATACTCTGAGGCCACTGTTCCAGCCAGTAGCATGGACTCCTGGTAGGTCAGTGCAAAATGGTGATGAGCAGCGGAGCATGGTGAAGTCTCTCTGCATGTGTCGGCAGAGGAAAACAAGGAGGAAGGCCCGCAAGGCTGCTTGGGCTTCCGATTTTAAATTCCTTGTGTTGTAATGTGTCATAATGATCTCAGCCATGAGTTCTGGCATTTTGTTGCCATGGTTCCTGGCAGGCTTTCTAAGGTATGCCCCTCCACAACAATGCATTGACAGCCCCATGATCAAAGACATCATCTGCTTTTAGCGGGCTTTCAAGGCATGCCCTTCAATGGTAAATAAGTCTGGATGTGTTATTGGATCCACCCATATCTTTTACCTGAGATGCCAAACTTCCAAAATCCCTAATCCTACCACAGGTGTGACTGGGAGAAGGAGAAGGAGGGAGGCTGGAATCAGGATGTAAAGAGAATAAATAGATAAATTAATGAAAAAATAAAATTGATGACAAAACACTTTATACAACAATTTAGCTAGGGGGAGTTTTTATTTGTTTGTTTGTTTAGGTTTTTCAAGACAAGGTCTCTCTGTGTAGCACTGGCCGTCCTACTTGCTCTGTAGGCCAGGCTGGCCTTGAACTCAGAAATCTGCGTGTCTCTGTTTCACAAGTGCTGGTATTAAAGACATGTGCCACCACCGCCCAGCTATCTAGGGTATTATAAGACTGCATTTGAAAAATAAAAAGTCAAGAACCAGAGAGATAACACAGCAGTTGCAAGCACTTGTCACCCTTCTGAGGACCTGTGTTTGCTTTGCAGCACCCACATGAAGACTTACAACCAACTGAACTGTAGTTCCAGGGGATGTGATGCCCTCTTCTGGCCTCAGAGGGCAGAATGCACAAGTTGCATATGAATACATGCAGGCAAAATATCAATACACAGAAAAGAAATTAAAAGACAGCAAGATTCAGTATAAGAGGAAAAAGAAGTGGATGGCGACCTAGGAATGGTATCTGAGGCTGTCCCATGGGTTCCATTATAAGCACACCTGCAATACACATGAACAGCTGCAATAAATATGTGTTCACACACGCATAAATACATACATACACACACACTTAAAAAAAGAAAGGATGCGGATTTATCATATCAATTTCTTATGTTATACAAGTCAAATGCAGACACAACACAAATCTAGAAGCTATAAACCAAATATAATATAAAATATGTATAAAAATCACCAATAAAATATTAGCAATTAGACCTAAAACTTAATTACCAGCATTCCATAATCAAGCAACTTTTCCTTTAGGAATTTGCGAATAGTTGAAATGTAGAGAATTTACTACGGAAGGCTGTGGAGGGGAGCTCGATGATGGCCCTCGATGGTGAGTGGCTACACTGGTGGGAATTTATTCTGGAGAAATAGGCAACAAATTCTACTGCCTAACAGTTTTGACAAACATGAACTGTCATCTCCAAGGGAAAGCTGTCATGAGTTGGCCTTGTCTTTCCACAAGTGAATTCCTAACAGTAATTCTTCTGTGATCTCTCTGTAGTTGCTATCCGGGGAGAACATCTGCTAGCCTAGACAAAAGGCTAGGGTTTCTCAACTTGGTCTGGTTTCAGACTGATCTTTCTGTAATATGTTCCTCCCCACTGTCTGACTTTTTCCATAGCAGCTGCACCTCTTTGGAGGAGAAATTCATTACCTGCCTTTGTCCAAACAGCCTATCTTTAGCTTGAAGAATTATAAAGCCACCTGAGTCCACACAGCCCCCTACACATTCTCCAGTTATTCTTGCCAGTTAAGCTGGCATTTCAATCAGAACTGGTTCTAAACCCCAGGCAACGTATAGACAGTTAATGCCCTAAAAGACTAATATATGTTGTGATTGAGATGTTAAGCTGAATTAATAAATAAACGTTAAAAAATTAGACTAACACATGCGAATAAAATTCTTAGTATTCCAGGAGCCAGAGATGATTTCCTTCACAGGGCAGAGAGTACGTAGAAGGACCCATGACAAGCATGATATTATTAACTATCGCCAAACAATAGTTAGAAATGGTACTGTGCCAGGTAAGCAAGACATATACTCACCCTTTATGACGTCACACAACCTTCACACCTGGTGCCTGCTGTCCCTCATTACCGCTCTGTGCTATCCTCTGTCTCTGTTCTACCCAAATAAAGAGACCTCTTTGCTGGTTTTCAAGTATGCTAAGCACACTCCCACCACAGGGCTCTTTTATCTGTCCTTCCATTATTTGTGTTCTGTTTTTCCCCATCTCTGTTCAATCATCCACCTATTTCTGAAGCCCTCCTTCACCACTCTGTAAATTCATCAACCTTACTTCCAAACCCCACTCTATGCATTTTCCCCTTTCATTTTACTGACGATTCCTTGCTTTCTTTATCACCCTCTGTCACATTATATGTTTCTGTTGTACTGTTTATGGCCTTCTCCCCGTCCACCCCCCATGCCACAATAATGTGAGTTCCATAAGGGCAAGGACTTGGACTTCATCACGATTCTATCTCAGCCCCTAGAACGGTGCCTGCCATGCAGGAAGGGCCAAATAAATAACCGTGGAAGGTATACACATGCGGGTAAGGCAAAGAGACATGTGAGATGTTTGACTCCATCTCCAGAGTGTGAAACAGAAGTAATTTATCAGAAGAAAGTATGGCCATGTCACCTTTGTTTCACAGTATCACTAAGATATGAATCCATTCCCAGGCAACATCAACAGAATCCAAACCCAGAAAACCAATGAACTGAGAATGATGAACTGTTCCCAGATGTTTAACGCTCATATTCACTTTACAACTTGATAATTTATTTGCTCTTCCTTTTACTCTTGCAAGAACAAAAATTTTCAGGGAAGAAACACAAGCATGTCAGTTTTGAACATTATTTCCAATTACCTTGACAGTTTTTGGAAGAAGGAAAACAATCTCTAGACTTTGGTCACAGAGCACTGGAGAGTTCTGCTGACTTAGATCGGAAGTACTGAGGTAGTCAATCACAACCCACTGAACTAAACAAATCTCAGAGGCTTTCTATACTATGCAGACAAGGCTGCTGAGAAGCAGGATGCTTGAGATTTGCCCAAGATGCTGGGCTCCAGTAATATGGACCATAAACCCATTTAGAGCAAAACCTAAGAGACTTTATTTCCTCAACCCTTGTCAACAACTAAGACTTGTATAAAACATTAGTTTATTAAAGGGAAACTGATGTCACATGTTAGAATTACTTTATCAATTATCATTATGAGTTTAATTTATTACTTTGACTTCTTAGTTTCCCATACATGTTTATTCATTGTTCTTTGTTTTATAAATTTCTACTTTTCTTTTATGATGATGTTCCTGATGTTTTCATCTTTTTTTTGGTGAGGGGGGGGTTGGTTTTTTGAGACAGTTTCTCTTAGTAACAGAGCTGTCTTGGGTCCACTTTGTAGACCAGGCTGTCCTAGAAAACACAGAGATCTGCCTGCGTCTGCCACCCAAGTGTTGGAATTAAAGGAATGCACCACCACATCTGGCTCATCTTTTAATTCTTGAATCATCATGGCTTTTCCTGTATGTAAGGATTCTTACTATGTTGTAGATGGTCATGTTCCTTCTACTTTGGCTTCTGAGTGGTTTTTTTTTTTTTGATACTTTAAAGAATGGACACTAAATAATCTCCCTTGACTTGCATGTATATAAAGGTTTCCATTCTGATGTGTTCGTGTATCTTGATGCCCCTGTTGATGATGGTGGAGGGTCGCGGGGTGCATGTGCTTGTCCCAATTTTAATCAAAGTTGAGAGCTTTGACTTAGACACTAACGGGGGTGGAAAATAGACAGTAGAATTAGCTACACAGGGAAGTTTTGAACCCCCGCCCCCACTACATATCACAAGACGTGGCTGTTTGTAGTATCATCTTTGACTTTTGTTCTTTGAGGAGGGGGGCATAGATCAGCTCATCTCTGGGCTTCTTCTGACTTCAGGTGCTAACTTATCATGTGGGGAAGGCTGGATGAGGCAAGATGTGTCGCCAGTGCTGGCCCTTCCTTTGGTTTCAGCCTGTCATTTCAGTCAGGTCACATGGCTGCCTCAGTTGTGGATCTTGCCTCACTGCTATTTCCTGACCAGAGAGAGGAGGTAGAAGTTCCCGTGTTTACATTTTTGCTGGTGACCTATTGTGCTCATGGCTGATGATAGGCATTTTCCCTGGTTTTCCTTTCTTTGAGTCACTGCCTTGCAGGACTTGGCATTCCGTAGGCTCTCTGAAGTAGGTTACAATGTCACTACTGTGAGCTTAGCAGGAGCCCTGACCATCGTCTTCTGACTTCAAGGCTTGAGTCATGGCTTGTCAGCTGCCTGCTAAGAGTCAGGGAATTGGGATCTGGATACTCTCCACTCCACAGCTGTTTCCCCTCCAGGGTCAGATCCAAGCAGGGTGTGGCCCTTTCCTCATTGTTCCATGTGACCATGTATCCCGCTCAAGTCCTGCTTAGAAATTTAGAAGTCTTGTCTTCTTTGATGAAAAAGGAAGCATGAGGAGACAGGTCATTGAGTAAACAGGATCTCTTGACTAGAACGTTAAGAAAATCTGGAGGATTGGGGTCAGGAGAAGATGGATGAATAAAGGCATTTTTTTTCACATTCTTTCTCCTCTGAAATCTACCCAAAACATTTCTCATTTAGACTATGTTGAAACTGTGTTTTGATATAATTAAAAATGACTATTAATACTAAGATTAATGTACTAACATGTATACAAAGGCATAAATAAAGCCAGTTGGCTTTGCGCAGGTAGTCAATAGCAGCATTGTCTTTAGCCCGAGCTCTTGGAACACACTCTATTGCCTGTCTGACACACATGTCCTTAGACTTGAATATTCCAGAAATATCTGCTTTATGACTTTGAAAGGTATGTCCAACAGTCACTTAAATAGATGGCCAATTCCAGGAAAGATAGGAAAGAGGGGCATATGGTGTTTCTGATCAGCAGAGAGGTGGAAGGGCACCATGATGCCCCAGATCCTTTGTCCCCTGAGTCTTGCAGAAACAGTGCCAGCAGTGTGGGGACCAAAGGCAGGGCACCAGGAGCCATAACAGTACAGATTTCTTTGTAGTGCACTATTTTCCTATGCCTAGTTCCCTCAAGAGGGCCATGGACCTGGGGGAAAGGAAACAACAGATCAGATGAGGGTACAATCATAAGCAACCACAGCTGAAGCTGTGGGCTAACTATTCCATCTCATTTTGCCTTAAAAAGCACACGGAGATTTGATTGATACACAGAATGTTGCACATCTTTAGTGGCTAAAACTTGATGAGTTTTCCTATTCAAATCAAAATGCCAGATGTGAGACAAAGTCGTGACTTTGAAAATTGATTGCCAAAGGGCTTGGAAATGTGGTTCAATGTGAGCACTCTTGCCTGCCTGGCTTGCCTTGTGCATTCAAGGCCCTGCATTCCATCTCCAGCACATTAAAAAAGAAAGGTAAACCAGTTGTCTTAGTCCAGATTCTTGATGATTTTGGTGGTCCAAGGAATCCTTCTCTCATTTGTTATTTTAGCTTGTCTTACTGCACAGGAAAGATACATAGTGAAAAATATTCAAGAGATGGCTTAGAATCAGCTTTCTCCAACTTCTCCAAGCTGTACTCCCCTCTCAATGTCAGGTTCTTCATGAAAGATTCTTAAATACTGTGAGCTGCTCAACCCACCACCAGAACTGTTTGTCTCTTTGCAAAGACAAGAAAGGTAATGGAAGAGTTGGGGGAGAAAATCCATGGACAGGGGCCTTGTGTGTATGTGTGCTTGGAATTGACCTGAATTCAAGCAAGAAAATGGATATGTCACCCAAGAGAGATTTCCTAAAAGATTTCCTGATGATACAGAAGCTATCCTGGCCACTTCTGTGTCAGAAGCTATGGAATTGGGAGACTTGTGTATGATCTCCTCCTTTGGGAACCTTACCTACGCCACCCACGGGAATAGCAGTAACATTCACGCCACTGCTACAAGGAAGTTTCTGTGGGATGTGCTCCATGGCCAAAGTTGTACAGTAAAAGGGGTAGATGTTGGCTCTCTGGTGAGGGAAGAAGCAGAATGGATGAGGAGGGATGCCTGTGTGTATAGGTGAAGGTTCACAAAGTGCTACTAATGCTTGTTTGGTTGAAAGGTCAGCCCCAATGTGGGTAAGGGACAGAGTGGAATGGGAAGAAGAAGACATCTGCCTCATGTTCATCCTGAGAATAGCAGTGTTTGCCTCTTATCTCAGAGATCCCTGACTGTCTGAGTGGTACCAGATCCCTGAGTTTCACAAATGGTGTTAGGGCTTGAATTATGTTCCTATCCCCAACTTCATATGTTGAAGCTCTAACTCCCGTGGGTGTGACTTTGAAGATATAAATAATTAAGCTAAAGTAAAGTCATGCTGAAGTAAGGTGGTTCCTAATTCAATATGACTGATAGCCTTATAAACAAGGGAAACTTGGACATTGTCACCACACAGGAAGAACAGCATGTGAGAGTGGGAGTTAGGTTACCACAAGACAGGAAACTCAAAGGCAGGGAGAGGCCTGGTAGAGGTCCTTCCTTGGTTCCTTCAGAGGGCATGGCCTTGTCTACACCTTGATTTTAGTCTTTTAGACTTCAAAACATTGAGACAAAACCTCTTTGTTGTTAAAGTGACCTTGTTAGTGGTTCTTTGGTATGGCAGCCCTCGGAAAATAATACAAAGGCTCTTGGACAGAGAATGATGAATGTTTGTTTGAAAGAAAGTAGAACACATTATCTTGTTGAATGAACTCTGTGTGATTTGAAAAAATAGACCACTGTAGAGACCCAGCTTGACATGCCTGCAGTCATCTGGGTTGTAATAGTCATTTAACTTAACTGGTGTCCGGGGTGCACAGCCCAAATCCTATATAATAATCTAAATTGTTAGGACAGTCAGATGAACCCTTTTTTTAGGGTTCTGATGCCCAGATAATCTCTTAAATGACTCTAAATGTGTTGATAGTTTGGGGAAACATTTGGTATATGGCCAAGCTTTGTTTAGCTTATCTTATAAATACTTACTCCTGACCTGGGGTCCTGGGATTGTCCTATCTGGATTCCCAACATACCTCTGTGATTTTTTTCTTTTCTTTTTTTTTGACATTTATTTATTAATTCAAGTTACATCTCAATGACAGCTTCCTCTCTCCTCCCCTCCCATCCTACCTTCCCACCCTCTACTCCTTCTCCCACCTACCCTCCTCCAGTGTGCCCCCCCCCACATATCAGCCCCCCTCAGTTTATCAGTCACATTAGGGCTAAGAGCTTCCTCTTGGTCTGCGGCCCAACATGGCAGCTAAATTAAGGTAAAGTGTCCCACTAACAGGTAACAAAGTTCATGACTGAGACCGCACCCCCCCCCACTACTTGCTAAGGGATTTGTGTGATGATCAAGTTGCCTATCATCTATATTGTATAGGGGGGTTCTAGGTCTAGTCTGGGCTTTCTTCTTATTTTGGTTAGCATTTCAGTCTCTGTAAGACTCTAGGGACCTAGGTTGACTGGTTCTGTTGATCTCCGATCTTGACCTCTCTGGGTCTCTCTGTTCCTCCTCCCTCTTATCTAGGGCTCCCAGAGAGCCACCTAATGTTTGACTGTGTGTCTCAGCATCTGCTTTGATCTGCTGCTGGGTGGAATTTCTCATAGGATAGTTATGCTAGGTTCCTATTCCTTTGGGTCTGTGGGTTGTAGGATAGTTATCCTGTACTATATGACTAAAACCAGTTATAAGTGAATACATGCCATGTATATCTGGGTCTGGCTTAGCTCATTCAGGATGAGCTTTTCTTTTGTGAGTCTTGGATCTGCTCACATCTTTCCCTTGTCTTAGTACCTTCTACCTTTGGAGGCTTTTCAAGTGTATCTTCTTTTTAAATCAAAACATTTGTTTCTTTTCTCTCTTTTTCTTTCCTTTCCTTTTCCTTTTTCTTTCTTTTTTTCTTCTTTTCTTTTTTTTTTTTTTTTTTTTTTGGTGACACATGGTCTCTCTATGTAGTCCTGGCTGTCCTAGAATTCACTATGTAGACCAGGCTGGCCTCAAACTCACAGAGATCCTCCTGCCTCTGCCTCCTGAGTGCTGGGATTAAAGATGTGTGCCAGCATGCCTGGCCCATCTTTTTTTTTTGTTTTGTTTTTTAAGTCAAATGTATTCCTATCCAGCAAGGTATGTGGAAACTTTGGTGTTATAGTAGTAGTTCCTTCCCTATCCCTCACCTTTATGTGCCAGATCTCTTACACCATCTCATACCTTTGAGGAAGGCTTTTGCTCTTGAACACAAAGAGAATCAACCCTTACCAGGAGGTCTCAACACTGGAGAAGGAAGCTTCCTTCTTGGAAGTCCAGCTGTCTTTATAGTACTTGAGCTGATTCTTGGAGCTTTTGGAATCTCTTGCCCCAAATTACTGTTTCTTTTTTAAGCTCAAGGAATAGAATTTGTCTCCTCTGCTGCTATGGTTATTTTTTTTCCCCATCCTTCTCTCTCCAACATGTTCACTTTATAACCCAGCCCTGTTAGAGATACCTCAACTTGGGTTGGAAAGATGGCTCAACCATTAAAGGCTAGGCTCACAACCAAAAATATAAGAGATACCTCAACTGGATTAGCCTTTCCAAAACCAAACTGTCAAATCATGCTTCTCCCTTGGCAGCACAAATTCCTCCACAGCCAGCGAATAGGACAGCACACTTGAGTGTGAATGAGATATAAATTAACCTTGACAGTAGATAGTATTACTAGATATTATTACTGTTTCCAGTAGCTATTTTTTCTTAAATATTTTTTATTCTTAGCCCCAGTGAGGTTAGACTTAGTAAGAGTTTCTTTGGCCAATGGGATATGAGCAGATATCACACCATGCCTTGGCCCCCAGAAATAAGAACCACAATATTTCTACTATCTCCCCTTGCACATTTTCATTGGCCATGAGAAGAGTATGTTCCAAAGAGAGCCTACTGCTTCAGCATGCAATATGTGAGAGAACAAATGGAACAGACCCACAGGCACCTGGCAATAGTGCAGAATTGTAATCTAAAGTCACACTGCAGGGGTGAGAGAGTAGTCTGTTACTGTGAGCCATGTGGGGCTCATTCTAGGGCTGCTTATAAGTATCTACTAAAACACATAAAATATTCTTCCATATTAGGAAAGTCATGTCTTGTATTAGTTTGGTTTCTATTGCTGTGATAAAATGTCATGACTAAGGCAACTTATAAAAGAAAGCATTTATTTGGTCTTATGGTTCCAAACAGTTAGAGCCCATGAAGGTGGAGTGAAGGCATGATGGTTGGAGCGCCCACTGAGAAGTCACATCTTGAACCACAAGCAGGAAACAGAGAGTGATCTGGGAATGGCACATGGCTTTGAAACTCGATAGCCCATTCCCCAGGGACACACCTCCCTCCTCCAACAGGGCCATACCACCTAATCCTCCCAAACAGCGCCATCAGTTCTGACCAAGTTTTTAAATATCTAGGCCAATGGGAGGGGGTTATTCATTCAAACCACCACAAACAGGTCATTAAAAGCAAGCTCCAAGTGACATTAAGGAGCAGCCATGTGACTCTCAAAGGGGAGTCCTTGGCAGAACAACGAAAGTCAAAGCCATGAGGTGGACCTAGTCTTGGCACATCCAAACAACAAAAGACACATGAGAGAAGCTCTAGTGTAGAGAAGAGAATGGAGAGCTTACTGCACAGAGAATGGAAAGCCACCATTGGCCTTTCAATAGACAAGACATGGGATCCCTTTCATGCAATGATGAAATTGCTGTGGCAGCTGTGAACAAGAGGGATGAGGTGAAAGGGAGTGTGCGCTCCCTTGAGACAAGATGATGGTTCTGGACAAAAGATGATGTCATTGATAAGAAGAAACTTGGTTTCTTTACAGACTCAAAGAGCCTGTTGATAGCTTGGGTGTGGGGTGTGAAATAGAGACTGCATGCCTAACTTCAAGATTTGCAGCTGTAAGCAGATAGTGAACAAGCACCACTTACTGAAATGGGAAAGCACGAGGAAGGGACTAGTCTTGAGGGAGACATTTAAGCTTTGTTTGTGACTACTTTTGCAATATGCATGTTTGAGCCTAGATCAGAGGTAGTCATGTCTTCTCTGCCAGGACTGAACCATTCAGTCTGAGAGACAAAAATTTTTGTTTGATTTTCCCTCTGAAAGTATAAAAACCATTCTTGGATTTCACAGATTATCGGGCCCCACTTGGTCTATGGTTCCCACTTTGCCAGATAATAAATAAGGTAGAACCCAATGACGAGGACAAGGAAGAGCCCACAGATAGTCTGTAATGCTGGGAGTATAAGAGGTTGTGCAGGGATCGAGACTGGATACAGCAGGTGCAGCGGGCCTCCCAGGGGCTATGGCCATTAGAGTTTAGGCAGACAAAGGAAGAGAAAAGGCCTCCAAGGTTAGAAGGGAGCTGGGGGTGGGATGGATGGATGGATGGATGGATGGATGGATGGATGGATGGATAGATGGACACAACTCTGTTGTGCTAGAGAAAAACATAAGGCTCTTTTCTTGGTACCTTGGAAGAAAATCAGCACACTTTTCACTCAAGTTTCAGATAGGATGCTGTTTTGTTGTACTTGTGTTCAACATCTCCCTCCTGTCTGACTACTAAAGGCAGGGCTTAATAGGATAGACTACAGTAGAGGAAAAAGAGGTGAGATTGCAAGGCTCCTGAAGACTCTCCAAAGCACAGACATACGCTTTTCCCCACTCATCTTCCATGTCAAATGCTAGAAATTGTTGCTCCCCAGCAAGGGGAAGCACTGAACAGTTAGAAGTGGCACAACCTCAAACAGTACAGTGTTCAGGAAGCCTAGACCACAAGTAACTCAAGAAACCAGGCATATCAGCCACATGGAAGGTTGTTGAGATGAGGTCAAAGAAATGACCACTGGGTCTGGAAATGCAGAGATCCTATGGCCTTTGTAGCCAGAGTCACACAGTACAGCACTGTTGACTGTCTTCTCCCTGAAAAACAATGACCCTAGCTCTTCACTCATAAAGTGCACAGATTAAAAATTGGTGATGTAGGGGCTGGAGAGATGGCTCAGCGGTTAAGAGCACTGCCTAGTGCTCTTCCAAAGGTCCTGAGTTCAATTCCCAGCAACCACATGGCGACTCACAACCATCCACAATGTGATCTGGTGCCCTCTTCTGGAATGCAGGTGTACATGCAGATAGAGCACACATGCATAAAATAAATAAAATGAATCTTAAAAAAAAATTGGTGATGTCTTGGAGATTCTTGTGAGCCCAATAATCCAACATGTCTAGCTACAAAAGTATGAGGTAGCCTCACCTTTTATTTGCATAGGTGTAAAATATGCTTTTTTTTTTTTTGGTAAAAGAGTCCTTGTATGAGGAAACAGCAATGATTACAACTTGGGATCAAATTAGAGTGTTCTGAAGACAAAGGGCAGAACTGAACAGTAAGTTCGATTTGAGGAATATTCTCTGTATTTCTTTTTTTTTAATAATTTATTTTTTATTTCTTCAAGTTATATCTCAATCACAATCCCGTCCCTACTCCCCCCTCCAGTCCCACCCTTCCACCCTCCTCCCCCTCAAAGGCCCCTCCCCTCACTTCCTCTTTCTTTCTTTTTTTTTTTTTTTTAGTTTAAGGTATTTCTTTTTTCCCCCAACAGCTCTCCCTTTCAGTCCAAAAAATGGTTCTTTTTCTTATAACTATAAATACAATACAAAACAACAGAAATAAATAGGCCACAATTATAAGAGTTATATGGCTTAGCATACATTCCCAATGTCCAGTCCATATGCATTTGGCACCTGACTTTAACATTCTAGTATCTAACCATCTCCATGAGTTTAAAGTTCTATATCTAACTCAGCTTTCATAATAACTTGCCTCATGATTTTAAAAATATCTTCTTAGATCCAGAACGCCCTCTTGATTCCTAAACAACTCAAAATTTAACTATGAGACTCTAGCTATCTATTCTTCAACCACCTCAGAGACCTGAGAGGGATAAATATATTTGATTATATAGGAAGTGCAGGGCCTGCAGCTTTCAAAACTAAAAAATGACATACCAGTGGCTGCCTGGACAGTTCCCATTTTCTCTCCATACATTACAGCATCAATCTTCAGCCATTTGGCCCCATTTCTCTGACAGACATTGATTGTAGAGCAGGAATTATGAAGGACTTACCTACCCTGTCTTGGCAGAGCTAGGCTGTCGACTTACCTGCTTCCAAGTTTTGTCCTTTTTGGACAGAAGTCTGTCTACAGTTGAAGCAAGGGGTTTTTCTTGCCAAGAGAACGGCTTACCACCAATTCAATCAACTTCCACTGGAGATTCTTCGATGCTCATCTTCTACTTGGAGTAGAATAGGGGGTTATTCTCTGTATTTCTAATTAATCAGATGATCCAGAGCCAACCTTAACACTTCCCCCGGATCTAGCTCTGCTTGTATGAGAGAAACAGGTCCATGAGGGAGTTGACACAGGTCAGTACCAGCAATGCTGACACAATGTATCCTCCTCTTCATCCTGTCTGGGGTTGAGAACAAAGACAGGTGTCATTTTGATACTGGCAAGGTGAATCTGACAAATCTAAAATGACCACCAGACCCATAGCTACTTGGAGATATATATATATGTTTTTTTTTAATTTAAAGGATTTATTTATTTCATTTTATGTGTATGAGTGTTCTGCCCACATATATGAGTGTGCACTGTGTTCATGGCTGGAACCTGCAGAGCTCAGAAGAGGGTGTCAGGCCCCCAGGAACTGGAGTGAGTGTTGGTTGTGAGCAGCCATGTTGGTGCTGGGAACCAAAGCTTGAATTCTCAGGAAAAGCATGTTCTTAACTGCTAAGCTCTATTTTTCCAGGCCCTAGTTAGCTATTTTTAAATAATTTGACTTATTTTTACAGTCTGGAATATCAGGCTTGATAAGGAGATATTGAACATATTTGAGTTGGAATAAAGCTGGGTATCTTTTTGATAAGAAGTCATATAGACCTAGAGACATGTTGTTCTTTGATTTTGTTTCCTCCCCTCTAAAAGCATAAAAACTATCCTTGGACTATGCAAATAAACCAGTCATATTTAGTCTATGGGCTCGCGTTTGCCAGACACTAATGTGGAGCTCAGTGGAGAAGGCAGAGGAATGGCCACTAGTCAGTGACCTCATAAATGATGACTTACAAGCCAATCTTTGGTGGTCATGGACTCAATCAATCAAGTTTGCATAATGACACATCAATTTAAAAAAAAACACTAAATAACAGAGCTCAAGGAGCCTCTGAGTGGCCGAATGCATCCATGTGGCAATGTGTCAATTCTATGGAGGCAGAAGCTGTTGTGTTCAGGACTCCTTGGGATCTTCCCCAATCATTTCCTTATTTTACTGTTCAGTTGTATCCTTTACAACAAGTTATAATCCCAATAAAGTATTTTCCCAAGGGCTGAGCAAGTCACTGAGATAAGAGAGTTTTACAAATCCTAAAATTTGTAACCAAGTCAGAGAGAGAGAGATGTAAACAGTCCAACAGCCTGTTTATGTTTGGTGTCTTAGATACGGTCAGCCTGTGGGACTGAGGCTAACTAACCTGGGTAGTTACTGGCAGAACTAATTTGAATGGTTGGATACCAGTAGATAAGAAAACCAGAGGCTAATGACATCTCCTCCATCTTTTTTTTTGTTTGTTTGTTTTGTGTTATGTTTTATTTTGTTTGTTTTTTTTTCAAGACAGAGTTTCCCTGTGTATCCCTGACTGTCCTGGACTCACTTTGTAGAACAAGCTGACCTCGAACTCACAGAGATCCTCCTGCCTCTGCCTCCAGAGTGCCGGGATTAAAGGCATGCTCCCCCATGCCCGGCTCTCCTCCATCTTTTACATGAGAATTATCTGGATGTTGTTTTCTTTCTTAAACTGGCCATCTCAAGTACTTGATTATCACTTATGAGGTATCAGGCCAGTAGCATTTATCTACCCTTCTCTGCCAACTTAAACATTTCTAGTTTGTCAAAGTTTGCCTCCAAATGTTATGCTGGAAGTTCAGTATATTTCTCTGTGAGGACATAATACATGCTGAGAAAAATAATAATCAACGGCTACCACCTAGCAATTTTGTATTCCTTCAAAGTCATGTGTTCTAGATATTTGTCTATAAGCTTCTCAGCCCAGTCAGGGGAGTCAGTTCAGGCAAGAGAATCTAGTGAGTGAAAGGTATTTCATATTCCTCATTGTTTCAGTCAGCTCAGTTCTGAACTGATTGATTGCACACCCTACCTGACAAACACAAACTGTATAAATATATCCACCCATCATCCTGAAATTCAGTTAAGGAGCCTTAATTGTAATTCAAGGAACACAGCTTCCTGTGCAAAAAAATCTTATTGGGAAGTATCGAGTTCAATCAGAAATTCTGACAAAAGGCATGTTCTATTCTCCTTATGTATCCAGCACCATTGACCATCTTACAGGTCTAAGCTCTGGCCTCCTGCATAGCCAACACACCTCTTGATCCTGATCAGGATCTGTACTCTGGGTTACTAAATGGGCTGTGCCAGTTTAAAAAATCACATCACAGTACAGTTCTTATTAGAGTGCAGTAAATTTTTAAACAGATTTTTATTTTTTCACATGAACTGTCAAGCCAGTCTCCCCATTTTATATTTATGTGATTGACTTATGAAAGTCTAAATAAGGAATTCTGCATTTAGCCCAGTTGGCTTTTCATTTGCAAGATTCAATGAACCATTTTAATTTGTCAAAAACATTTTGAATTTTTATTCAAATATGCTAGGATGGGATATTTTAGTCAAAAATATATTCACTGATTGACAAAGACTTCAAGGTGGAAATACAGTTGCTGCATTGGAGAAGTTCCTATCTTCAAACTCAAACTATGCCACCCAAACAACAGTCCTTAGCCACAGAGCTCTCAAGGACATGAAAAGTGGCTAGTTTGAATCAGTGTGATCTGTGAGCATCAATTACACACCAGACTTCAAAAAATGAATATCAAAATAGAAGAACATAAAAGAGCTCATTAATAACTTTAAAACATTCATTATGTATTAGATGTGATACATATTCCATGATAATATTGTAAGTATATATGGTCAAATAAACAAGTTATTAATATAAAATTGCCTTACTTCATGTGTTTGTGAACATATGGCTGCTAAAATTTATACTACATCTGTGCCTGAGATAATTATTTCTGTTGGACTATGTTCCTTTAGAAGTTGAAGTGGTCCCTAGCTCCCTTCTATTGTAATTAGATAACTGGAGTAGGCCAAAATTTGGATATGAGGCCCAGTGTTTGGTATATGAACAACAACAACAAAAGGATTATTGAGTAGTCAAAAAGTAACATGATGCTAAGGACTGAAAAGGACAGAAAACTAAAACAAGGTGAACCAGGCAGGGAGAGAACACTCAAGGGAAGTCTACTGTCCTAATCCAGCTTGGCACCTTCTTTGGCTGAGCCCACCATCCTTTCCCAGCAGAGGAAGAGATAAGCGTGACCCTGTGTTCCCTGTCACTGTGTTCCAAACCCTGCGTCTTCTCCTCGCGTTAGTAACATTTACCAACAACAGAAAGTCCTCAGCTGAGGTCCTACAATCCTGTATTTTCTAGTCTTCAAATGTCACTTGTCATACAGAGGCAGAAGCAGCATTTTTAAAGATACTTTTTTTGTTGTTTTAAACCTTAGCAATGCCCTTGGCTTTATTCTGGGGAGGGAGCTTGGTCAGGTGTCCGTAAGCTGAGGTTCTATATCCACAACTCTCAATAGTTCGCTGATCAAAATATTTTTTAAAAATGATATAGAAAGTTCTTGATGTATAACTCTGAATTTGTTGGTTGCCAAGCATCGTGGTGAATTAACACAAATGAAGTGATGTATATGTACCTGTTCGAGCTGCCCACTGTGGCTACTTCACAGTTCCTTACCCTTTGAATGTCACTCATCTTATACTTCATTCTTATACTAACCCTATCTATAACAGTTGCTTCTTGTTGTCTGGCTTTTCCTGGGGAGGCGTGAACAAATATCTACCAACCCCAGATTGAGCACCAACAGCAGATCAAAGACAGGATTACTGAAAAGTCCAACTTTACAAACCACTGAGTTAAATGGGGTTACTTACAGGAGTATGGGTGAAGAGTTACTTACATGAACGTGGATGACTCAAAGGTAAGTATGTCATCAAAAAGCCTACCCCAATGGGATGAGAACTCAGGCAAACTGAATCCCTTGAGCTCCTTGCATGATTTGAAGGCAACTTGACAAGTCAGGAAGTCTCCTGTCCCTAGTAGTTCTTTTTGCATATAAAGACTTTGGGGAGGCACCTTATGAATCTTGTAGTTTTCAGGAACTTCCCAAGACTTGTGAGTTGTTGGCTTTCTGAGCCTTGTCAGTTTTTTTTTTAATTCCTGAATGTCTCTGCTGCTGCTGTTGCTGTTTTGTTTGTTTGTTTGTTTGTTTTTGTTTTATTAAGACAGAGTTTCTCTGTCCAACCCTGGCTATCCTAGAACCCACTCTGTAGACCAGGCTGGGCTTGAACTCACAAAGATCCACCTGCCTCTGCCTCCTGAGTGTTGGGATTAATACTTTCTGAGTCTTAAGGAGTCCCTCTCCAGGATGGAATTTGTCAATTGAGAGGAATTGCTATGTAACACCTCCACACTAAACAGGCACATAGTGTCACTATTCCCTAAACAATACAGTACAAATCCCATGTCCATAGTATAGCATTCACATTGTATTAGTATTGTAAGGAACTAGACATGATTTAAAGTATGCAAGATGAACATCTGTGGAAGTGAGTACCCGCACTGGTTCTAGCACCAAGCTCTGTGGGTGAACAATATGAACAAAATGTTCACAAATGTCAGAAAATCTAGACTTTCTGCCACCAGAAACCATTTGTGTGCTGTTACTGCATTTCTCAGAGTTCCACTTTGACATCTGGCTATTCTCATACAGGAGGAAAAATAGCAACATACAAATAATCCATTCTCAGCACAAAGCGAAGTGGATTTGTGGCAGCAGCCATCATAAGCCTTTTGCTGATGTCCTGAAATACACTGTTCACTCCTTCAAATCCTGCCATCTCCTCCACGGCATTAGATAAGAAATTACCCATTATGTCTTACCACATTGGGCACCACCTGTAACCAAAGCTTTTTAAATTATCTAATATATACATCCTGCTTTATTTTACTATCCTTAATTTATTGTGCTCAATACCTCTACCTCCCTTCCACCCCTCGTTTCCTTCAACCCCCAACCCTAGGTGAGAAAGAAAGAAGGTTAGAAGGAGAAGGGACGTAGGTCTCTTTGAGGTCTCTCTAGACCTGTACATTTCCTAGGTACTTTCACTGGGTTGGAGGAGAGTAGATGTTCATCATTCATGTGACTTCAAACTACACTTAACTGATGTTAGCTACCAGCATCCACACCTCTCAGCTGAGTTTCTAAACTATGAAGGCAACCAGGCAGACATTCTCATAAATGGCCCCTGTGTTTCCTCTGACTGAATTCCAACACAAATAAGAGGGTTTGCTAAGATGGGAGCTGGGAGTGTGACAGGGATTTCAGTTGGCATCCTGAGGCTAGAGACTGCCCCAGACATCCATATTCAGTACTCACAACATTTCAAGAAAACTGAACCAAGGTTTCAAAATCAGAGCATCCTACATAAAACCCCAGAGCTGGAGTGTTCCATGAAATTTCAACAGTGAGTTTCTGCTTTTTGTTTGTTTGTTAGTTTGTTTTTTCAGGATAATCTTGGCAAGTCCAGCCTCTGGGTCTATGATTCTTACTGCTGTATCTCTGGGCAGGCACATGGGCACCATCAAACCCATACAGGGATTGTTTTTGTATCCTCTAGTTATCTGTGTCTCCTTCCCCTAGGGCTTCCTGGTTGAAAAGCCAGGATGAAGTATATCATCCAGAGATGGAAGGATGTTGTCATAGTTTTTGTCAACTTGACACAAAACTTGACATACCTGGGAAAAGTATCAGCCAAAGATTTCCTCTATCAGATTGGCCTGTGAGTAAGTCTGTGGGGGCATTTTCCTGATTGCTGATTGATGTGGGAGGGCACATCCTACTGTGGACCGTGTCATCTCTGGGCAAGTAGGTCTGGGTTCTATCAGAAAAGTAGCAGAGCAAGCCAGGGGGAGCAAGCTAGTAAGCAGCATTCCTCCATAGTCTCTCATTTGGCTTCTGCCTCCAGGTTCCTGTCTTGAGTTCCTGCCTTGACTACCTACCCTCAGTGATGAACTGTAACCTGTGAGTCAACTAAACCCTTTCTTCCTCTAAGTTTATTTTGGTCATGACATTTAGACAGACACATTTTTGTAGCGTGTGTGTGTGTGTGTGTGTGTGTGTGTGTGTGTGTGTGATGGTTTTATCTCCAGGGACATATAAGAATGTAGAGGTTCCAAAAGGGAGATATCAAGGTCTTGGGTGTGTTTCTAAGAGATGGAACTGAAAATGAATGGGATAAAAGAATAGAAAAAGAGAGCAAGTCTCATCCATATTTCAAGTTCATTTATAATTCACCTCTATTGCTCACCCACCAGAATTATGAAAAATTAGATCTAGTTAGCATTAGCCAAAAGTCAAGCATTTATTCCAGCTAACTTAAAACAGTGAGCTCATTTAGAACACTGTATTTTCCCAATTAATAAAAGGAAAAGAGAATACAGAAACAGCACTAGGTCTAATAACGGGTACAGATGACTTGTGGGCCTAGCAATTCAATGAAGTGGCACCTGCCACTCACTCCTTGAAATACAAGGAAACCAGATTATGCCTATGCACGCTCTCTATGGTGCAAAAAAGTCAGTACCACACCCACATGCAGGGAAACCCAAGGCAGGAGATTGATGAAACAGTCCCTCTCGTCTCCACTGAATCACTGTGAGCCAGTTTCCCTTTGCTATGATGAGTAATGCACAGTTAAGTAATGTACAAAGAAGAGTTTGCGTACCTCACAGTTTTGTATTTGCATTTGTACACGTTCATGTCCCAGGGGTCCCTCCACCTGTTAATATTGTCATACACGGAGCTAAGAGCATGGCAGTTTGGGAAACACACTTAAACTGCATTCAAACCATGGCAAAAATCTCATAATTTTGACTTTTATTTTAATATGACAATTTTTTTAAATTTAAAAACTTTTATTCTTTTTTTTAATAATTTATTTTTTATTTCTTCAAGTTACATCTCAATCACAATCCCCTCCCTACTCCCCCCTGCAGTCCCACCCTTCCACCCTCCAAAACTTTTATTCTTGTTTATGATTTCCCATAGGAATATGTTGCTTGTTGAGCATATTACCCACACCCACCCCTTCTCCCCATTGTCCCTTTCAACACCCTTCCTCTCAGCTCTCTTTGTCCTCTAGATGATTTTATTTCTACTACTATTACTATACACACAGACACACACACACATGCGTTTGTGTGTGCGATTTCACAGACTATCCACTATCTAGGAACCACGGATAAGAAAAAAACATGCCTCTAACTTATCTCTTTTTGAGACTGGCTTAGAAAATGAAGAAGCCATTTCTAATCATAGTGATCCATGTTTAATCCCAGTGCTAGGGATTTGGAGGCAGAAATGACATGAATTAAAGGATAGCCTAAGCTGTGTAGCAAGACCCTGGCTCAAGAGGGAAAAAAAAACTGTAGAAAAGTAACAGTGACCTAAACTCCACTGTAATTTTATTTTATTTTTTTAAGGCAAATTGCACACAAAGATGCAGCTTAGGAAAGATTTGTGTTCCCTTCACATTCCTGAGGTAGAATCTAGATAGCTTTTATAAACTCTACTCTACTCTGGTTGCTGTTTTTGGCCTACTTTCCTTAGAAGCAAGAAAAGACTTTTGGAAGTCCCTCACTCCATGCTGTTTTCTCTGCTTACCAATGTCTAATTCAGGAGACTGGTTTTAGCCATGCTGGGCAGGTTCTTGAAGGAGGAGTTGGGTCTCCCATGTTTTGTAATGACCAGGTTTTAATGAGGCCCAAACTGGCCCCTGTTAAATTACTGTGTGCCTAGCCAGGGTCTAGTTTCCCACTGACAGTGATCACAGTGTGAGTTGTTCATGAAGTCATAGGTTTGTTTGCCCGCTGGTTTGGAGTGGGCTTAGGGCTGAAAGAAAGGCCTGTTAGAAACTGTGTGATTGACCAAAATTTGACTCGCATCTTATTATAAATGTGTTCAGTGACTTTTTTTCCCCTACTGAATCCCACATCTGATAAACACAATCTAAAACAAACCAGGAAAAACTAACAAGCCAAATGGCTGGGCCTGATTCGTTATTAGAACCACCCCACCCCCTCCATGTTTGGAGTTTCTCTTCTCAGTTTTCCTTGCTGTGAGGCCATTCTTCAAGGATGACTGATTGAGATTACCCTCACATAGCGTTTGTATTGCTCTGTAAGTTTCACAGTGCTGGTAATCTTTGAACCTGTGTGTTGACAAAGAATTTCCTTGATCAACATCTAGCCATGCTCTTTGTGCCTTATTCTTGTCTAGGCCTCAACTGTGGCCTCTAAAGACTTGAATGTACACTAGCCTAGTTTCTAACAGATTAAAACCTTATCCCACAGATGACTCTAGACCCCTTGCCTTAGAAGTCCCAAGGCTGCTAAACAAACTTCCTGCTCATTTAATGGAACAATTAAAAACCAAGTCCATTTTATACAAGAATGAGAGCTTATCTTCACTTAACTCCAGTGGCTAACTCCTGTTGTAGCTTTTATATGGGCCGTGAGCTACAGTTTGGGTCTAGACTGCCCTCCAAGGCTCCTGAATTAAGGTCTTGTTCCCCAGATTGGTACCATTGGAAAGTGGAAAACTTCAAGAGGTGGAGCCTAATGGGGGCTCTTAGGTCATCAGAGGTGTTTGTGAGTCTCTCAGACCCTGAAAGGTCTGTAAGATAATCATGCCCTTCCTCCTCTTTGCTTTCAGGCCATGAGAGGAGTGGCATTTTCTTACCACTCTTCCACCATGACACTCTGCCTTGTTATAGGTCCAAACAAGAGGCCCAGATCATCACAGACCAAAACTCTTGGCCATCTCTGTGCAAATCAAGATGAGTTGAACTCAACCTGGTCTGTTTCCTCTGCAGAAGTAGTTTATCACTGACTACAGTCCTTTTAGTCCTTCACTTGTGTCCAGCCTCACTTCTCTAGACAACATGTTGTGCCTCCTGTCCAAGGCCATTGAAAGCAGTGACTACAATTTGTACATTGCAGGGTTTCCCATGGTTCTCTGCATAGTGTGATACACACAGCTTCTCGGCAACCAGCTGTTGAAGGAATGTGATAGTGACAGGACAGGGGCATGAAGTTTACACAAATGACAATTACATTTGTCTTTACTGCAGCTGAAGATTCATTCACACAAACTCAGGCTCATAGGGTCTAAGTTATTGTTCTGCTGCTGTGAGGTGATACCATGGCCCAACCAACTCTTATAAATGAAAGAATTTAATCACAGTTTTAGAGGTTTAGTCCATGATCATCATGGCAGGGAGCAAACAGGCATGGTGCTGGAGGAGCAGATGTGAGCTTTACATCTTGATCTTCAGGAGGAAGAAGAAAGAGAAGGAGGAGAAGGAGGAGGAGAGAGCACCTGGGCCTGACATGGGCTTTTGAAACCTCAAAGTCCAACCCAAGTGACATACCTTCTCCAACAAGGCCATACTCTAAATTCTTCCCAAATAGTTCCACTAACTGATAACCAAGCATTCAAGTATATGAGTTTATGGAGGCCATTCTCATTCCAACCATCACACATAGTATCAACTCTATCTAGACAGGTTCTCTTTCATTTTCACTTAGATTAATTTAATTTCTTTTATTTTATGCAAATGGGTGCTTTGCCTGCTGTGTGTCTGCATACCACATGTGTGCCTGGTGCTGACAAGGGCAGAAGAGGTCATTGGATCCCCTGGAACTGGAGTTACACATGGTTGTGAGCTGCAATGTGGGTGCTGGGATTTAAACCTGTGTCCTCCAGAAGAGAAGCTAGTGGTCTTAACTACTGAGCCATCTCTCCTACCCACTCCAGACAGGTCTTTTACTCACATGCATGTATGTACCACATGTGTGCCTGCTGGATCCTTTGGAACTGGGGTTAATGACAGTTCTGAACCATTATGTGAGTTCTGGGAATTGAACCCAGTTCCTTTGCAAGAGCAAGAAGTACTCTTAACCACTGAGCCGTTTCTCCAGCCCCCCAGACAGGTCTTTTAAATCCACACGTCAGGTAGCAAGGATCCTGCTCCACAACAGTTGACAAGTGTTTCACTCCTCTGCATCCTTATTCCCTTGATTATGCACTCTTGTGCACATCCTCATACTTGCTTGCCATACATAAACAAATACCATTCATCACACACAAACACATATTACAAACATGAACACAAACTTTGTGATTTCCTCTGTGATTTGTTTCCATCATCTTCTTCACCTTCTCTCTGGAAACATCCAACCTTTTTTTTTTTTCTCTTTGGTTTTTTGAGACAGGGTTTCTCTGTGTAACAACCCTGGACATCCTGGACTCGCTTTGTAGACCAGGCTGGCCTTGAACTCACAGAGATCTTCCTGCCTCTGCCTCCCAAGTGCTGGAATTAACTGTGTGCACCACCACACCTGGCATGAAGCACTCAGTTTTTTAAAAAGTTAAATGCTGTACTTAAGTTCAGTCCCACAAGGGTGGTATTTCCCAGGAGCCGTGTATTTACAGGAGGAACTATTTATTATTTTTATTCATGTGTGTATGTCTGTGTATGTTCAGGTGCTCATAGATTACAAGCACATGCCACCACACCCCTCTTTTTAATATAGATTCTGGGGATTAAAATTAGATCACCTCTTCCCAGCCCCAAGAATGAATTACTAAGGTGAAAAAAAAACAACACTATGGTATTTTAACCAATGTCTAGAATTCTAGAACACCTAGACACCCCATGATGTTGACTGCTTTACCTTTTAGATTACTATAGATTCAGGAGTGCCTGCTGTGCCAAGAAAGGAGAGACCTTCTAGGAAGGGGTGTTCTATAACACCATGCTCTTACAGCAACCTGGACTGTCTGGGCCAAATTGGACAAGGGAGGCAACTGAGAACCCAGATGGGCAGATGGTCAACGATATCTTTACAAGGATGTAGCTGGAGTGAGTTTCAGTGAGCCCTAGGACTTTTCCCTCTGGCATTACTTCCCATCATGATGGGCCGTGATTCAAGATCTTTATATTACACATGCCTGGGCAACTTCTGTTTGTTCTCAATGTCTTTTCTAAAAATTAGTAAATAAATTTACATTAAAGTAGAATTTTTATAACCTCCCCCTACCATTATTTTTTTTTAAAGCATTTACTATTACTTCAAAATGTTTGTCATGGGCTGAATTTTGTGCTTCTTCCCAATTCGTATGCTAACATCCTGACCCCAGGATCTGGAAGGCAATTACTTGAGGAGTCAGGGTTCCTTCAAAGAGGTAATTGATGCAAAATGAGCTCATTTTCATAGGCCCTAATCCAAATATGATCTTATGAAAAGATGTGGCCAGGACACAAATCACACAGAAGGAAGACCATGTGGGAATACAGGGAAAAGATGGCCGTCCGGAAGCTAAGAAGACAGACTGTGGGAGAGACAACTTTAGAAACAATGTGATCTTGCTTGGACTTCAAACCTCCAGAACTGAGAAAAATCTTTTTCTGTGGTTTAAGCTGTCCAGCCTGTGGCACTTTGTTACGGTAGCTCTTGCAGACTGACACATGTCTCTGAGAAAACTATGTATTTTTTTTTTCAGACAAAAACCACTCCATGGATGAATGTATTCAAAGCCATGAGAACAAACTGGAGATTGCAAGAATAAGACCTTCTCAAAGGCCTATATGATGCTTTTACTTTTTTGTTTTGTATTTGTAAAACTGTTGTATAAAAAAAAAAAAAAGTGTCCTGGACTGGGGAGGTGACTCATAGACGAAGTGTTTGTTGCTTAAGCATGAAGACCTGAATTCAGATCTCCAGCACCCACGTAAAAAATTGGGTGTGGATGCATGTATCTGCCATCCCAGTGCTGGGGAGGCAAATACAGGATTCTTGGGGGCTTGCTGGTCAGCCAGCCTACGCAATAGGGTAAGTTCTAGGTTCAGTGAGAGACTCTATCTCAAAAAAGTAGGATGGGAAGTAATAGACACCTAACATTGATCTGACCTCTACATACAAGAATACACATGCATAACCACCTGCATACACATGTGCACACATCTGGACATATAATGCACACATACACAAAGAAGAGGAGGAGGAAGAGGGGGAGAACTAATTACATTGAGCCAGGTGAAGAAGTCACAGGTTTACAATCCTAGCCTTAGGAGGATGAGGCAGGGGGACTGAAAGTTAATAACCCCACTCCAGAGGAGTAGGATAGGTGGGAAAAGGGGGAGAGGGTAGGAGGGTGGGACCAGAAGGGTGGAGAGAGGGGACTGTGATGGAGATATAGCTTGAAGTAATAAATGAACATAAAAAAAGAAAGTTAATAACCATCCTGGGCTATATAGCAAGACCCTGTTCCATAAAAAAGAAAAAGAACAAAATGAGGCAACTGTCTATTCCTGTGGAACAAAAGTTTTTAGCCCAACCTCAGTAAGGACAAACATGTTGGGAGATGTGAGGCAATCTGCTCCTGATGTTTAGATTCCATCTCCAGAATCATCAGATAGTGGCCTGTGCTGGGCACTGAGCCCCCCCAGCCTAGGGACTTCTAATGAGTACCTAGGGATGATAAAAATCGTTGCAAATCAGTTAATTAGGAAAAACTCTGACAATTAAATGTTTGCGAAGGGAGTCATTCTATTTTATCCTTCCGAAGATCCAATTTCATACACCACCGTACATTGCTCTACCACTGTGAATACAGTTCTCACTCCAAGCATGGGTCCTTCCTCCTGCCCCTCAGTCACTGGGGAGATGGTGACTAGTGCTCCATAATGAACTATGGAGTGAGAACAGAAGCCACTCAGTGATGTCTTCGCTACTGATCAAGGCAAGTTGAAGTTTCAGGGCAAGGTCTATGTAGAGAAGAGAGTTCATTTAGATAGGGGCGCTTTGCAGCCCACATCCCCCTAATTAGCACCCCAACCCTGTTGGCCTCCTTTGGTTGAGCTGGGGTGACAGCCAGTGAAAGCCTATGGGTGCCAATTACCTGGAGCTGCCTTCAACCCCGAGCTACTTAATGGTGGCTTTTTAATGTTTGTTGGTTTTTCATTAAAGATTGATCTGACTTTGTGGATTTCTAACATCCTTTTATTTGGTAAATCAATCTTAGCCTGGCAGTGTCGCATACACACTAAAACCTTGGTTGGAAGTGACTTCTAAAACTCAGCTCTCAGTTGTAGAAAAGGGGTGAAGTGAAGGATGAAGGCAAAATGTGATGCCAGGCCCTACTTCAGGATGTGGTACCCCAAAAGACTCTGAGGCCCAGCTGCAGGAAGAGGGTGGCAAGAGGTGATCCCATACAAATGCAGCAAGAGCAGGCATCGTAAATCTATCCTTTTCTATGTGACTTTGCACTTGTTATCTGAGTTGTTAAAAAAAAGGAAACCGGGAACAGAGAAAGAGATTTGGCAACTGTATACTCAAGTTTAACTTCAGCCTTGGTGTCCAGAAGCCGGGATGGTAGATGTGTTAAACCAAAACGTTTTTCTGGCCTCTTGACTATTCTGATTGGCTCAGTCAGGCAATCTGCCTAAACAATTGGATGGGGTCCCTTTGAGACAACCCCAGAGGATTTTCACCCCTGGCTAGGCTCCCACCTCTAATTTATCTTGTACGTAACAAGATATTCTGACAACAACTCTTGGCAGGAGCTAGTGAAGGAAGCATTTGTTAGCAAGTCTGTCTGGTAACCTGCCCCAGGTGAAGCTAGCTGTTCTATGATCTATTAGAGCCAAGGCTGTTCAGCTGTGGTACCCTTGACTGCCTGGGAGTCATCATCCAATGAAGACAGCCTCCTGTGTACATGACCAAGAGAAGAAAAATAATTAAAACCCATAATCTAACCCACCAGGGGCTGGGTAATTTTAAAAATATATATGGTTCATGTTGAGCAGTATTATTTATATTATATACTAATTCTATGTAATTCTATGTGTGTGAAATTATATATGGGCATTAAATCACAGTAATTATTAAAATACACAAGTAAAGAATAGACAGTAGTCTGTGGTGATGCTACCCTTAAAATATATATGTTATACAAATAATTATATATGTACCTGGGGTTATATGTCTGTTGTCATACTAATTATCAAAACACATACAGAAACATCTGAAAACTATCTACTCAGTAGGCTAATGCTAGCCTTATTATGTGCTTGAGTGCCAAATATATATTTAATGTCCTGTTTCCAGGGGTTCAACAGCAGTGTCTAATTAAGGACCAGGTTCACTGGGAATCTTGGAGAATGGAGGACTGTTTAATATTTTCTGGTTAATTCTAGGCTTACTTGAAAATGCCCTCTAATGCCAGCCTGTTGGGATATGTGTGAAATGCTTGTATCTCTTTATCTAACTGCCTTAAAATATGCATCTCCAAGAGAAACCCAGATCCTTATTTGCTTTCTTCACACCTTGTAGCTCCACAGGTTAGCTCACAGATTTTATTTCCCACAGCAGCACATTGTCTAGTTCTATCTTAGAAACCAAAGGGCACAGAGAAAGAACCTCCCATTCAAAAGCAGTTCATCTTGAGATTCTACAAATATGTAGTTCTGTCCATGTGTTATACGGAACATAAAGATGCACCGTCAAAAGGAAACGTTTAGACAAACTGAACTTATTGGAGTTTATTTGAGCAAAGATCATTTTACAGACTGGGCAACACTCAAAACTGGAAGAGGTTTGGACACTCCACCCCCGGTAGAAACAACAAGCTTTTATATGTTTAATAAGGGATAAAGCAGAGGATGAATCTGATTAGCTGTGGATGGGTTCTTGCCGTACATAAATGGGTATGACATAGCTTTTACCTTATTTGGATATGACTCAGTGTGAGATTTTTGATTATATAACTAGCAGGTTGGTTTACTGTCTATGATTAACTGAGGCTATTTTTAAAGCCGGTTATGGGAAATATTCCCAAGAAAGTTCTAGTTGATTATGCATGAAATCTTGTTGAGAAACATCCATCCACTCAGCTCACTGGGTGATTCGTTTTGGTTTTTTTCATGGTTTTGTCATTCTGACTGGGGTGAGGTTATTTCACACACAATTCGTGGCCATGTACAACCGCTTAAGACTCCCAAAGAGATAGAGTTTGTCAGGGAGATGATAGCAAGAGACACAAAATGCCCTTCAACCATGGAGCCCCACCAGCAAGGTCCCTGAACCACACCAACAGCAATTAGATATATCAAGCCAGTGGTTCTCAACCTTCCTAATGCTAGGACTCTTTAAAACAGTTCCTTATGTTGTGGTGACCCTTAATCATGAAATTATTTTCACTGTTACTTCATAACTGTAATTTTGCTACTGTTATAAATAGTAATGAAAATATCTGATATGTAGGATATCTGATAGAAGACCCCCATGAGAGGGTGGGTTAACCCCAATGAGGGTCACGGCCCACAAGTAGAGAAGTGCTGCTTTAAGCTGTCTTTTTATGAAGCTCCTCTCCAGGTTTTTTTTTTTTTTTTTTTAAAGGGAAGCCTCTCTCCATGTAAGAAGCCATCATGCTGTCTTTGTTGCTATCCTACCCCAAGGCCTGATTGTGCCTGCCTTCACGGCCATGAGGCTCATAATGAAGATCATCCTGTAGGGTTAGCTCCCTTCTTCAAGAATGTGGCCTCCCACAATAACTATTATCACTTGGTGCCTCAACTCAGAGACTTCAGACCTGGTTGAGGAAAGAGTGAGCTGTGGATGAGCAGCAAAGTCTCCAGATGTAAGGAAGGGGATTGGAGATGCTGTGGCCTGTCCAAGTACCGAAACTCCCCACCAGACAGGGAATAAACTTTCCAAACCTGAGCCTGGGGGGGCCATTTAAGATTCAGACTGTAGTGTTGACAATACTGTTGGACAGCAAAGACAGGGCTCCCTCTCACCTTCATACACCCAGAAACTGAGATCAAAGCCAATAAGAAACAGATTGCTAAGAATCAGAGAGGATACAGCTCCGCACCGTTAATCTCTCTGACTCCCATTCCTGTGGTTTCCTCATTGGTGAGGGTTATTTTCTTAGTCTTCAGCTTCATGAATCCTGTCCCATTCACTACTTCAAAGATATTTCTCAACCATGTGAAAGAATATTTGATGGTAAATATCTGGGCTGGAGAAAGGTTTGGTCCCTTACAAGATAATTAATGTGTCTTGTTAATTGGTTTTTCTCATGGCCCAACCCCACAGTGTTGCAGAATTCCAAGGGATGCCCATAATATGTCTCAAGTCAGATGTTAGATAGAAGGGCCCTTCTATCTAAGCAGGATTCCAAGGAATCTTATGACTGTATGGAACTTGGCTGACAAGTTCTGCTCTTAGAAGGACGTCATGATGGGGCTCCAGTTCCTAGCTACTGTGCTGCACTGGGCCTGATGTACCTACCTATCAGATTGCATATGGAATGAACTCTGAAGCCTCCAAGCCTCCTGCGAAGCTCCTTCACTTGGATGATCATGAATAAAAGGGAGGATGATGGAAAATCCGAGGAATTTTCAACTGTAAGTAAATACTGCAGATGCTGCTTCTGCAATATAGTTGCCCAAATACTTGAGAGCCTAAAAGAAATAATGAAAGAGAGGCCATGACCCCACAATGGGTACATAGGGTATACAATCTATGATACGGCTGATTCACAAACTAAGTTTGCCTTCAAGTTACTTCCCTACGTGTTTTAAACTTGGCCTAAAAGTTGTTCTGCATCTTGTGAACCACAGCCGAACTTGATCTGAAAGCATCCTACAGCAGTAAGAGAATCTGAACCCCAGCCAGTTACAAGCAGCCAACTGATGGAATCATGTTCAAGTAAGACAGTGCTATGGCCGATCTGCCTATTTGTGTCACTCACTTTGCTTTCTGTGTGTCACTTCCTTTTATATGCTGGGGTAGGGCCTTCTGGACATTTTGTTGTCGGTTAGTGCTATTGTCGAACTCGAGAGCAGCCAACAAAACTAATTAAGATCTGTGAAATTAGATTTGTGGTGAGTTTATCTTGTAATTATTCTGTCTCTTTAGCACTTAATTCTGTTCAGTCTACTGAGAGGACTCGGCACCATTCCTGTGAGGAAAATTAAACCTGAAGGAGCTAGGGACTTACCCTGGAGGATGAGCACTTTGTATTGTTGAAAGAGCTGTGGCTGACTCAAGGGCTAATGAGAGAGGTGGGGGGCAGGGGAACAGAGAGAGAAGAATGGCTGTGGGTAGAATGGTCTAGTAGTCTGATGGGTGTGTGTTGCAAAGACCACCTGTCGCTGCAGGAGCTTCCCCACCATGCAGGGTTTTGTGGTGGAAAGAGAGTGGTAACATCAGCCTAGAGGCAGGAGTGCATACACAGAAGCCTGGTCAGCCAAAACACTAATACCTGGACAATTAGCAGCCATGCTGATTTTTGAAGAGGAGAAGACTAGCTTCCACTTCCCTGGACTAATGCAGATTAGTCGTGTGGATCCTCTTCCCCGTGTCTACCGGCAGCAGCATTCATTGTGAGCTCCTACAAAGTGGAGGCCCTGGCTGAAGGAAGAAGTAACCTATCTTAGGGTTTCTGTTGCTGTGATGAAACACCATGACCGAAAGCAAGTTGGGGAGGAAAGGGTTTGTTTGGCTTCCACTTCTACATCTTAGTCCATCATTGGAGGGCGTCAGGACAGGAACTCAGGCAGGGCAGGAACCTGGAAGCAGGAACTGATACAGTGGACATGGAGGGGTGCTGCCTACTGGCTTGCTCCACATGGCTTGCTCAGCCTGCTTTCTTATAGAACCCAGGACCACCATCCCAGGGGTGGCACCACCTACCATATCCTGAACCCTTTCCTATTGATCACTAACTAAGAAAATGCTTTACACTGGAATCTTATGAAGGCATTTTCTCAATTGAGGTCCCGTCTTTTTAGATGACTCTAGTCTGTTTTAAGTTGACCTAAAACTCTCCAGGACAGAAACCCTCTGATTCACTGACAGAGCTGGGACATAGTGTGACTTTGAAGAACATTGAGAATATGTGAAGTCCACCCACACTGATAAACTCCTGATGCATATGCTGATGACATTGGTGTCCATGGCATGTATGTTTCCATCTCTTCTAAATTACCTCTTCTCCTCTTACATCCCAATTAGTTCAATGTGGCTGCTCAGCAACCCCATGGTGGAGAGGATCATAAACTGTGTTAGACGGTGTCTTCACTAGCGTGTCTACCTTGTCTTTTGTCAACCACCTGGACCTCACATTCTGCTTCTTGACCTCATGTGCACAATGGGAATGGTACCTACCTACCCATGTTTGCTATGGGGCTTACACAGAGTTCCACAGAGTGCAGGTTCACTGGAAGAATCCAACAAGCTCTGGGCTCCTGCTCCCTCATCAAAGAACCTTTAAGCAGCTTATAATGTATTCTTCATTTGAGGACCATTTTGTAATAGTGGCAACAATGAATTAGATGCAGCTCCTGTTTTTGTGGGGCTGATATTCTAATGGGAGGAAACAGGGTATGATAATCAAGCAAATAATATAACATCAGCTTGCTTTTGGCAAAAATAAAATGACACAGTAGTTTAGAGAATGGTGGGTGCTCCCAGATGGCCTCCAGATCTTGGAAACACTGACTCTGAGATCCAGGATTCTAGGGAATAAGATACTCTTGGTCCCAGCACTGTAGCTATTACACCCATTGTTATTTCTAAATAATATGGCCACGGGGGGAGAACCTTGAAAATGAGTATTTTAATTAACTGTATTTATTTATTTATTACCAAAGAATGCTAATTCTCAAGGTCTTTTTTCTTTGGCTGCTGTTTTTGAAGAATGTTCATTACTTCTGCTACATTGCATTCATGTTCCTGATAGAGTGATCGAGAAGGAGGAAAGGCTAGTAAGCCCCAAGCATTGTTTAATATCTAAGGTCATTATCTAAATTCCAATACAGTGTTCCATATATTGACACAGATGTAAAAACAGTTTGGACTGGGTTGAATATTGGCGTCAGTGTGTTTAGAGTAGATTATTGTGACCTAGCAAGTGGCAGGGGAGTCACAAAACTTCCTGACATTTTGATCCTCTGTTGGTGAGCTAGTCATCTTTTCCTTCTGGCCTTTGTGTTAGCTATTTTCCATCAGCGAGGCAAACACTTGATACAAAAAACTTAAACAGTGAAAGGTTCATTGTAACTTGTGGTTTCCGAGGTTTTGGTCTCTCACTGAGCTGCACTGATTATGAGCTCACCTCTAGACAGACAGACAGACAAGAAGGAAGGACTCAGGTCTACAAACACCCTTCAGATGCATACCTTCTTGTGACTTACTTTCTCCGACTCTTAGTAAGGTCATTGCCATTGTGATTCTATCCCCTCAGTGACTGGATCCACCAGTTTGGGATCAAGCTCTGATATGTGAACCTTTCGTGGAACACTTCATTTAAAAGTCACAACAAACATCTTGACTCCTCTTGAGGATACAGTACATTCATTTTCTTCTATAGTTATCAAATCCATTCTCAAAGTCATTTGCATTTAGGTTTTTAAAGCTGGTTATTATGGGACTAGAGAGGTGGATCAGTGATTAAGAGCACTGGCTGCTCTTCTAGAGGACATGGGTTCAATTCCCAGCACCACCATGATGGCTCATTAGTGGTTTGAAACAATACAAGTTAATGGTTTTATGGGTCAGAGATCAGAAGTCTGAAAGGAGTCTTGTTTAATTTAACTCAAGGTATCAGTGAGCTCTGTCCTTAGGAACCTCTTGGGAAGATTCCTTTCCTGACCTGTTCCAGCTCCTGGGGAATGCTCATGATTTCTGGTGCACAACCATTCTTCTGCCTTCCATCAGAGTAGCACCTTAAATTCCCTCATCCGAACTGTTGCTTTCATGACCACCTCTCCTCACCTGACTCTAACCCTTCCATCTGTCTCCTTCTTACAGCAAGTTGCTATAGTTTGGATCTTAATTGTGCTGCAGATATCCATATGGTAAAATCTTGTCCTCAGCTTGGTGCTATTGGAAGGCAGCGAAAACATTTAGAGATGACAATTTACATGAGTCTTTAGACCACAGAGGAGTGTGCCCTTGCAGAGATTCTGGGATCCTGGTGCCCTTTTCCCTCTTTCGGTCACTAAGCATGAGGAAGCACTGTTGCTCTGCCACATGCTGCTGATATGACAGGCTGCTTTGACACAGACCAAAAGCAATGGGGACAACCGATCACAGACTCAAACCTCTGACCCTGTGGCCATAACATAATCTCCTTTAAAAATGAATACCTCTTTGAATGCCATATTCTGCAGATCTCTTGGGGTTTTTGAAGATGCCCTATCCATCTCTTGTATTTAGATAAGCAAATGTTGCTTGTCTCTTAGCAACTTGATTACTGGGTAGTTTAGAGAATCTGAGGTGGTTGAAGAATAGACAGCTAGAGTCTCATAGTTAAATTTTGAGTTGTTTAGGAATCAAGAGGGTGTTATAGATCTAAGAAGATACTCTTAAAAGTGTGTTGCAAGTTAGTATGAATGTTGAGTCACATATAGACCTTTAAACTCATGGAGATGGTTAGATAGTAGAATGTTAAAGTCAGGGGCCAAATATGTATAAACTGGACATTGGGAAGGTATACTGGGCCATTTAACTCTCATAAATGTGGCATATTTATATCTGTTGTTTTGTATAATACTTACTGTTATAAGAGAAGGAACCATCTGTTGGACTGAAAGGGGAAACTTCTGGGGGGAAGAGGGTGGAAGGGCAGGATAGGAAGGGGGAAGAGGGAGGGGTTTATTACTGAGATGTAACTTGAAGAAAAAAAAATAAAGTATTTAAAAAAAATGAATACCTCTGGAGTTTGTTACAGTGATGAACAGCTCATGCTCTCGAGTGGTTACGTTGAGCCCAACCCAGCAGAAGCAGCCAATTTCAAGTCATTTCTCTCTGTAGTCCGGGCAACGGTGTCCTTCAGCCTATCTTCCTATTGCCTTCCTAGAGATATTTGTCCTGATTTGTGAGTAGAAGCTCTCATTTCTGGACCTATATTGCATTGTCACGTGGGGCCCATTTGAGGCCCAGATGTATCCAGCAATCGTGGTAGGTTCAAAAGTCCCCCAGGGAACCACATAAGGCTAGACCCTGGACAAGCATGGAGATGCTGTTTCTGGGTGGCCAGCAGGAAATGAGAAGCCAACCTTCTGTCCTGTATCCCTTAAGCCTTAAAGCCATTGGATCCTTCCTTAGTTTACATATAGATGAAGCTGAAGCCAGACAATGACTGAATTATAACTTGAGGGTCACACTTGCCAGCTGAACTGCTGAACACTGAGTCAAGACAGAGCTGCTGTTCCATTCCTAGGAAGTCTGGATTTTCTCTGTGTCCAGGCCAACGAAGGCTGCCTGTCAGTTCAGGCAAAGGCCTTCCCTCACCCCCACCCTTTCCCCCCAAAAAGGTGTTGCTTGTTTGAAGTACTGGCACAGTTGTATGTGTGTGTGTGTGTGTGTGTGTGTGTGTGTGTGTGTGTGTGTGTGAGTGTGTGTGTGTGTGTGTGTGTGTGTGAACTGACCTTATTTTAGAATGGGGGAAAAAAAACACCACTTGGTATACTTTCAGATAAGAATGGTCATATGACTTGTTATTCAGGGCAAAGTCTTTCTTCTCTTTTTCTTAAATAATCAAAATCAAATACAGTTGGATTCTGAAACTAGGAAAGAGGCAATTGACTAGTAAAGTCTCTGACTAGCTCTCAATGTTGGGATGAACTTTCTGGGGGAAAAAATCCAGTCTTTTGTTTCACACAAAAATCTCAAATTCCCTCCTTGAATAACATGATTTTCTAAGATTCTACTGTATCTATTCTTTGGAAATATTTACTTCTTGCCCCAACCCACTTCCAGTGTATTCACTTGGAGATTAATTTTCTTAACTTGTTGAGTTCATCATGTGGATCAGAGGTGTGGAGCAAGGTTCCTGGTCTTACTGGGTTTATGAATTACAACAGGAGACTGAAGGGATTTTCAGTCACAAAAGCAGGGGCCATTGAAGCGGAGCTCTTTGATGTTCTCCAGCACAAAGAAAACCCTGTGAGGAGGCACAGGATCTGTGGACATTTAAACATCTGTCAGCGACAAGAAGGAGAGAGAGCATTGTTTGGGCCCCCAGAGGAAGCCAGGTGGCTCTCAGTGAAGTCGTGAAGTCAAGAATAGTGGGGTGTAGAGGAAAGAAGGGTTTTGGGGGGGTTGTCCTGCAGTCCACATCAGTCCTACACACTGTGTGACAGGGAAGTGGACATGGGGGTCTCTTCTGGCCTCAGGTGCCACCTGTGGCATGAGATATGCAGATGCTCAGAAGGTCTGAGGTCACTATGCTTTTCAGCTGTGTTCATGGCAGTGTGGCAGACAAACTTAACACTTGCCACTGCAAACAAACATTGCCATCCTGCCCTGGTGAGAAGGAAGGCATTATGAACTGAGAATGCCACAATTGACTCTTACTACCTTGGCCTTAGACAGAGGATGATCTACAGAGTACAAAGTTCACATGCTTTTTAGAATAATAAGAGTATAAGAGAATTTGTTTTTGATCCATAATCATTTCAGGCTTCATTAGCTACTATGATCTACATAGACTTGAAGGCTGTGTGTCAGGTTCTTCTAAAAGCAGAGCACAGAACCACTATAATTCTAGATATATAATTCACCTTAAGGGACTCCCCACCGGCCTTCAAACCAGGGAGAAGACAAAACTGAACTAGGGTTCCCATGAGACCCAGAAAGTTAAGAAAGAACTAGAAGGAAACCTACATTTCCCTATTCTAAGGCCTTTCTTGCTGCCATTCCACCTTATACAATACACAAGTGTCCCATCTTTCAGTGCCTGACATTGTGCCTGTTGAGTGAGAAGTCCAGCATCCTGTCCCCAGTGAGCTCCAATCTTTTTTCAGAAGATAGAAAATCAATGAACAAGATCATTTAGGTGGCCACGGTGTCACAAAGAAAGCAAACCATAGCGACGAGATCAAAATTAATGGGTAAATTGCATTGTTCTTTTTTGTAGTTTTGGGGCTCAAATCCAGGGCCCCATGCATGCTAACCATGTGCTTGCTACTGTTCTATATTTCCAGCCCAAGGGGATGGGCAGCATGGGATGGAAGGAGAGATGTTTCTCAGCTGTGTTCAATACTAAAGCCACTCAAAGTTCAGCAGGGAACATTGTACAACACAAGTTTTTTCTAAGCTGTAGAATGGTGCAGTTTTTTGAAATAACATCCGAATTGATAACTCACTGAGGAGAAGGACCCGAACATAGATATCTGGGGAAGAGTCTTCCAGGAAGAAGGAACAGCAAACACAGGAACCCAGAGATGAGACCCACCAAAAGACAAAGTCTGCTGGGAATAGAATGTGGAGCTGCGAGTCTGGCCTCTGATGAGGTCAGACACATTGGAAAAGTCCAGAAGAGCTGAGTTCTGTAAACTGTCCAACAGGGATTGGGCTTCACTTTATGGATGACAAGACCCTATTTACTAGGAAAGCTTGAAGAGGGTGGTCATGGGACCCAATTTATTCCTAAAAGGTTACTTTGTTAAGTAGTGAACGTTGAGTAGAAAGATGAATAGGGACCTGTTACATGTCTGACTTTTCTGGGGAGATGCAACACACACATCCATCTACTCACCCCAGGCTTGAGCTCACAACAGACCAAAGTATGGATACCTCCAAAGTCCAACTTGGTGAGTCCATGAATTTTATTGGGGTTATTACTGGAATATGGCTCAGGGGTTACATTCAGAGCATAAATGACTCAAAGACAGCTGTATCACCAAAACCCACCCCAGTATAGGTGACAGCTAACAAAATCTTGGAGCCCAAAGCCCAATGTACAGTCATCATTCCGCTTAACAGATTCGAAAGTATCCTTCCCTGATCGTTTGAGCCTCTTCAGGCATCTCTGTTGGTCTTTGTTTCCTCTAGAAAGCGTGTCTGCTTCCTTCTTCCAGGTTACTTGGCCTGTCCCAGTTTCTCCCAAGCTTGGTCTTGTCTCAGAGTCTTCTTTGCAGATTAATTCATCAGAGAGTGACTCTTAACAGTCTTCACTGCTTATTTACTCTTGAGAAAGAAGTGGCCTAGAAAATATGATCAGTTTCAGGGACTTCCTGGTGCTGTTTTGAGTTGTTTACTCACTTTCTGTCTTAAAGGAGCTTCCCTGCAGGATGCAGGGTTTCACATGCCCTTAAAACATTCCGCTGTTGCGCCTCCTTATAAACATCCTGCCTTAAAATATCTTGTTGTTCCATTTCCCTTTACATCCTACCTCTTAAAATTTCCCCCAAGATGGAAGTCTTTAACCTTGGAGGAAACTATTAAATAGCAGGATGCTGGCTGGAGGTTGGTGGGTAGCACAGGGGAAGACGATGAAGACTTTCAATAGGGAGGCAAAGAGGAAGATGCAAACAAATACAAAGATCTAGAGCATACTTCAGAGTCATAGTTGCAAGATCTGGTCATGGGATGTAAAAGGCAAAGAGAATTCAAAGGTGCAAGCTGCGGCTGCAAAGACTTGAGGACTGTCGTAGTTAAAAGTTCTATCAATGTGAAGAGACACTGTACCCATGGCAACTCTTATAAAGTTAGACACTTAATTGGGGCTGACTTAACAAATCGGAGGTTTAGTCCATTGTCATCATAGTGTGAAACATGGTGGTACGCAGGCAGGCATGGTGCTGGAGAGGTAGCAGAGAGTTCGCCATCTGGATCCACGGGCTGCGGGAAGAGAAGGAGAGACACTCGGCCTGTCATGAGCATTTGAAACCCCAAAGCCTACCCCCAGTGATACAGTTCCTCTAACAAGGCCACACCCACTCCACCTCCCAATCCCTGTCAAGTAGCACCACTTCTTAATGGCCAAAACATTCAAATCTATGAGCCTATGGGGGCTATTTTTATTAAAACCACCACAGGGATGAATAGGTACCTGTGGAGAATGGTGAGTTCAGCATTAGATACAGCAAGCTTAGACTGCCCAGAAGATGTACATTTCTTTAAATGCTTTCTAATTTTCCTCTACTCATTTCCAGATCATTCTTATTTCAGGATCTGAAAGCTCCAAATCCCTGCCTGTGATTCTTGGGCAGATACCTTGTATTTCTTTAATGCTGACAATGAAGCAATATACTGATGAGGATGCCTGTCTTAGTTTGAGTTTTATCGCTGTGAAGATGACCATGGCTTCTCTTATAAAGGAAGACATTTCATTGGGGCTGGCTTATAGTTCAGAGACTTAGTCCATTATCATAATGGTGAGAAGCATGGCAGTGTGCAGGCAGACATGGTGTTGGAGAAGGAGCTGAGAGTTCTACATCTTGAGCCAAAGCCAGCAGAAGGACACTAGGCATAGCTTGAGCATAGGAGACCTCAAACCACAGTGGCATACTTCCTCTAACAAGACTACACCTACTCCAACAAGGCCACATCTCCTAATAGTGCCACTCCCTGTGGGCCAAGCATTGAAATACATGTGTCTGTGGGGGGTATACCTATTCAAACCACCACAAGGCTTGAATCTCTCTTTGAGATGACTTTCACTGTGCCCCAGCATTTATTTACCTTTACAGAAAACACTTGTCTTTACAGTGCGTCTGCCTCACAGATGGAGATGGTGAGGGATGAAGGAAGCTCAGAAGTATAGAGACAACTGGGCATAGTCTCTGATATGTGACCTTCAGCAAACACTAAACAATATTAAAGAGTCAGCATTGAGGCTTCATTTTATTATGTTGATACAGGCAGTGGGTAAAGGAAGGGGTTGTATGAAAGGATGAACTGGGAGCAAGGGGGGATCCCTATAAGTCTGGCTGCCAAGAGAAAGGAGGGGACCAGCATCTCCTAGAAATCTGATTAGGAAACCAATGGGGGCATCTTAGATGACAAAGGAGAAGGGGGCATTTACTCATGAGTCAGGAATCAGAGAGGAATGAATTCTTCCTTGAGTTGATAAGGATGCAACTTACATCTACATGGAGATGTGGTTCCCAGATGAGGAGGTAGGAGAAGGCGTAGGCAGTGGGAGGTGGATACCAAGGACTAAACCACATGTGCACGGCTATAATCTGCATGTGGGATGTCTTCCCAAATGGCCAGGTTAAAGGCTTGATCCCCAATGCATGGTGCTATTAGGAGATGGTAGAGCCTGATGGGAGGGTTTGGGTCACTGCAGTGTCCCCTTGAAAGGAGGTTGAATGATTCTGGTCTGTTCCTCTCTCTCTTTCCTCTAGACTATAAGGTGCAGGACTTTGTACTGCTCTCCATCCCCAGTGACAACATAAAGACTTTTTAGCAGACTCAGAAAGACAACAGTCCACCTGTAAGCCAAAACTACAAGCCAGAACAAACTTTTCCTCCTTGTAGTTTTATTAGCTGAGGTGTTTTGTTATAGTGAAGGAAAGCTGACTAATAACAGATACAGGCTGGAGCAGCCTCCAAGTCCACAAATATATTAAAAGACAAAACAAAACCTCGACGCTACGCACAGCTTACTTTCCTGCCCCTAAGTTTTTGTTTAGATTCAACTAACCACAGGAAAATATTTTTAATTGTATCTATACTAGATACATACAGATATTTTTGTCCCTGTTTCCTAAACATTATATCGTAAGATCTATTTATATGGAATTTATGGCATAGTAAGTATTTTCCATAATCTACAAATGAGTTCAAAGATGTTGGGAGGGGGGTGTTTGCATGCAGGCAGGTTTCATGTAAATGCTGCATAGTATAGAATGCAGTTCTCTGAGAAAAAAAAAAGACCCTTATTTTCATCCGACCAGCTGTGCCTGCTTGTAATTGTCCATCACAATTGGGCTTATGGACTGTTGATACTGCCTCATAGAAGTAGGTGAAAAAGATCATTGAGCACTTATCTGAGATTCAAGTAACAACCCTCAGCCATTTTCATGTAATCCTTTCCTAATTGCATGCAGCCTCCAAGTCTTGGGAGGTGTTAGGGTATCTATACTTGGTGGCAGGGAGAGGGTACCTGAAGCAGGATCCAACTATGAGGATATAGGGAAGCCATCATCCATACTGAATGAAGACTTTATACAGTGTGGCTCCTTTCTGTGACCCCTTACCCATCCTCTGTAAGTAAGTCCAATAAACTCATTGTTTGCTCAGTGTTAACTTCAGAAGAGCTGTATGTGGGTTTATCCTTATGACTTATGAGGAGCAGGTAGACATTGTCTCCCCAGGGAAGGACTTCTCACAACAGAGTTTTTGAGATAGGGTACCACTTTGCAGCCCAGGCTGGCCTTGAACTTGTGACCCTCCTGACCTAGTCTTACACAGGCTGGGGTTACAGGTGTGTGCACCCACTCAGCTTCTGTGCTGTTTTGTACAAAGGGCTTGAGCTTCTGCGGAGGTGGGTGTTTATGGAGGCTGGTTCTGAAGTCAATTTGCCTTTGAATACCGAGGGACGGACGGACTGTGAGTGGAGCCTTTACATCATGAGCAGCCCTGATACGTTGAGAAGCTGTAATTCAACCTCTGCTCACCGGGAAGCAGCTTGTGAAATGACAAGGAGCACAATGGCACTGAGGTTGGAGAACTAGGGTTTGATTCTGGCGGTACCATTCACTGACTATGAACTTGGACATGCCACTGAAGTGTTCTGGTATCTCAGCTACCTCAGCTTTTCCAAAGATGGCTCTGAGGATAAAAGAGGCTAAGACATGTTAAGCCACTGATATGTTTGTGGAACACATTAAGCCTTTTGAAATAACCGTTACCTGGGAACTACGTGGATAAAGCCCCACTCACGCAAGCATGAAGATCAGAGTTTGGATCCCCAGAATCCGTTTAAAGTTTAACAGTGTGGCTGACACCTGTAATACCAGGCTGCCTGGACTATTGGGAATGAATGAGAGCTTTGGGCTTCCACACACATGCACAGAAAACACATAAGAACATGTATGAACATACATACACATACTCTGTGTGTGTGTGTGTTCACACAGCAAGATGGTGACCAAGTAGGGTGCTTGTTGCTAAACCTAGTGACTGAAGTTCTATTCCTGTGACCCACAGTGTGGAAAGAGAGAACTACTATCCACAAGTTACCCTCTGACCCCTACACATGTGCTACAGCACATGAATACATGTACACACCAACAGCAATAAATGTAATAATAATAATAAAAGAAAAACTTAAAGTTATATTCTTTCTTTCTTTCTTTTCGAGACAGGGTTTCTCTGTGTGTCCCTGGCTATCCTGGATTCACTCTATATAGACCAGGCTGGCCTTGAACTCACAGAGATCCATCTGCCTCTACTTCCCCAGTGCTGGGATTAAAGGCATGCACCATCACGCCTGGCACTTATAGACAGCTGTGAACTGCCATGTGGGTGTTGGGACTTGAACCCGGGTCCTTTGGAAGAGCAGCCAGTATTCTTAACTACTGAGCCAACTCTTCAGCCCTAGAGTACAATTTTCTAAGAGGAATAGGAAAGGAAATGGGGTAGATATTGCATGTGAGATGGAGGAAACCAAAACTGACAAGGACAACCCTCCTCATGTCACCTTGGCATTTGGTTATAAGTGGCCTCCTCAGTAATGCTGGGGATCCACTGGATCATCTCTTACCTACATCAGCAAAAGGGTGACTACATCACACAGCACGTGGAAAACATAAAAATGGCAGCATATTGTCAGATTATGCCTCCTAAAAGCATGGACGCACTGCTGAGTAATTCAGCATACCAAGACATGGACAGATGGTGAGATCCCTTTGAACATGGCTGTGAAATTTCAGGAGCTTTATGGACTAACAGCATTAGAAAAACCTTGCCTTAGAAAACTGAGTGCCTTACCTCTGCCACCCTCTCCCTCAGCCTGCGCCAGCTTTCTCCTGAGGAGTAAACTATTAAAATTATTTTAAGATGCAATAGGCTGGATTGTCAATCCAGTAAAGGAAACAAGCCCATTTGAATCAACAACTGTTCATAAGAAATTTGCTTGCTGCTGCAAGGCTAGACAAATGCCAACCCAAAGCTAGAGAAGCCATGCCAAAGACACATGCCAGTTCAATTATTTTGTCCTCACTCAGTCAAGTAATTGGCGTCTGATCATTGGGCCTGGTGGGTGTGAGTGGAAGAGGAGTGATTCGTCCCCAGACTGGGCTAGCATGATGAGCAGCTTCAGGACTGGGGCTCGAAGAACAGCAGAACGGATAGAGCAGAAAACTGGGGTGTTTGTGTGTCCATCCCCAGCTCCCTCCAGACATAAACATGGGATGGCCACCCACGCAGATCAGAAGACAGACGAGAAGACAGACCATCCTAGGCTACTGTCAGCCTTCTTGCTGAAGTCTGCACCCCAAAGCTGCCGCTTTAAATCTTTACATTCTCAATGTAGAATCCACAGAAGCAACTTTGTGCATGACAGAAAAAAAAATGCAAAGACAACAATTAGGTGGTGATTTTCCCCCTCGTGTTAGCAGAGGTAAGACGTGATGATGACAGCGATCGTTGTTAAAAAGCCTATGGTTACATGATCGATCGAGCGCCTCAGCTCATTGTCTTCTATGACCTTGATAGCTAAATGGTTATTTAATGAAGGATTTGGAAGTGCTGCTACTTCATATTCAAGCAGAATGGGGAAAGTCTGCTTCAGATACCCGTCTCCACTGTGCAGCGGTGAGAATATCTGAACAGCCAATCAAAATGATTGATTGGTGCATCTAATCACAGTACAGGGATGTAGGATTCCGGACTAACCTTAACAAAAATGTGGGCTATCCAGAGAATTATCACCATACATGCAAACAAAACTCAGATATTCAAGTCTGTTCCTGTTCAAAATTTCTCTACATTTAATATAAATAATATTGGAAGACTTACTGGAATAGTCATCCTATTTATTAGTAAAAAGCCTTTATAGAAACAAAAATCTAATGCTGAGACTGAGGAGCATCAAACACCTTGCCTTGCTGCATATTTTCACAGACTCTTATCTGGCAGCTGCTGGCTGCTCCATGTTGCTTTGATGACAATTTAGAACTCCTCAACACCTGACATATCAACAAACTGTTTTCTTCTAACAGTAGATAGTACAATGTATTGTTCAACAGAGCTTACACAATTAGTATAAAGAAACATGGTCTGTAGGTGTTTTAGAACTGAAAGGGACCTGTAATGACTTGCTGGTCCAATACAGAGAATTAAAATTAAACCATTTCCCTGGGTCATTCAATTAATTAGGTTTCATTCAGACCATGAAACCAGGTTTTCTGAACTTAGAATTGGTTTCCCTTGACATCAAGATGAATGTATGTAGGGAACACACATGAATTGTTTATTTTGTCTTGTTTTGTAAATAGCAATTGACGTATTCGACTTGTTTTACTGGACATTCTCAAGTTCAAGATCCAAGTTTCTCAGAAGTCTCCTCAGCTCATGTTCCAGGATACAGTAAAGAGATCCCACAGTTTTGACAAATCTGAAAGACAGTCTGGAAACGTCTCTAGAGTGTCCTAGTGGCCATGAGAACACTATGAGGAATCATTGATTTGTGACTCAAAAACTTGGAAAGCTTTTACAAAAAGATGTTTCAGGGTGGGACAAGGGAGACAAACATACTTTTAAATTGTGTGTGGGGTGGGGAAAAAAGGAGGGAGGAAGAGGGAGATAGGTGGGAGGACATGAAGAGACCAGAGGCCAATTTTGTGGAATTGGTTCCCCTTTTATTTTTACATGGGTTGTGGGACTTGAACTCAGAACCCAGGCTTGCACAGCAAATACCTTTGCTCACTGAGTCACCTTGGGCTTCAAGACTCATTCATTCTTCACGAGGAACAAGCCAGGAAAGCAATGAGTGTACTCATTAATTACACAGCAAGCAACGACTGCATATTAACTGTGCAGGATGTACTATATCTTTCATGAAAAGTGTTATCAGCGATGTGTGTGGGATACAAGTGGAATTTGGAGAATGGGAACTATGTTCAGAATACATCCATTGCCTTTGAGTTCTTAAGTTAGGTGCACCGGAGGACTCATTCAAAGCAATGGTCAAGGCACCTAATTCCAAGGGCAGAGGATAAATGAAGGTATTATTTTCCCTGGTGTTTCCAATTATACTTATGGCTGGTAGAAGAGCAACTCATCCACATCTTAGAATTCCCAGTAACTTCAAGAAAAGTGCGCTGTACATCCTAGACATACATTCAATATTTTTTGAGAAATGAAGTGCACTAATGAATTGGTGAGGATGATTAATAGTATTTATTGGAACACCTTGGGGAAATCTATTGAGTTGGGTGACTTTCCTAGTCCAGGAAGACTGTCCCCTGTCAGGATGACAATCTTGTTTGAACCGTGCTGTGTGGAGGCTTTAGCTACTCTTCCCATCAGTGAAACTAAATACCGAACAGAAGCAACCTCAAGGAAAAATCCACATGGTCTCCTGGTTTAGGGACTGTCGTGATGCTAGGATGGTATGGAGGATGGGTAGACTCAGACCACAGTTAGGTGGAAGGAGCTCAAAGCTGGTCACACTTGTACCGAAAGATGGAAAACAGAAGTCTATCAGAAGCAGGGAGGGCCAGGTAATAGTCCTCTGGGTTTGCTTTTAGTCGTCTATACCTCAGCAAGGCAATGAGTCCCAAAGATTCCTCCCAATCTCTCCAAGCAGTGCCTCCAGCTGGGGATCAAGTGTTTAAACATGGAAGTCTTTGGGAGGCACAGCTGATTCCAGCCACAACAACGGACAGGCCAGTTCCCTTTTAAAATAGACATTACTAAACATATTCTTATATTTCCGGAGAAGTAACAGTGACTAACTTTGTACAGTTGTAGCTTTTATTTTTTATTTTTTTCACAGGCTCTGGCCTGGAATTTACTATGTAGCTCTGGTTGGCCCGGAACTCACTGTGTAGACCATGGTGACACAGAGATCTACCTGCCTCAGTGTCCTGGGTACTGAGGTTTGAGGCTTTTGAAGTGAAAGCTATAACCACTCTGCTACATTAGATTCCCTCCTTACCTTAACCTCTCACATGAATGTGAGCTAAATATGGCTAGATGCCTAGACAACGAGCATGGTTGAGATGGCCCCTTTCTCCATGGGGCTTCTAGTCTTGTCTGGAACTCAAACAAACCAAAGAAATAGTTACAATCCAAGGACTGTTCCCTAAAGTAATCAGCTAAGATAAAGAAGGACATTGAAGATGGGGTGGTATTCCTAGAGCAGGTGACCAAGAAGTGAACATTAAGCTATGTACTGGGGGAGAGGGACTCATTACGGGGAGATGTGTACAATTTCACCCTCCATCTCTTGCTTCTGTCATTCTTGATAATCAAAGAAGGGCTAACAGCTGCCAGCAAGTATTAGAAACGCATGCTTTTTAAATAATTTATCTCTTGTTTGTAGAAAATAGAGATGTTGCTCACAGTGAGCTGAGAGTTTTTCCTGGTGGAAAACACATGGGCTCGATGACAGCTCTTTAGCTTGTTCTTCATTGCTAATAGGAAAGTATTAATCAAAACCTACTAAGTGCAAAGGATAAACATGGGAATAAAAAAGGCAAAATGTGTAGTCTCTTCTACCTTAAGAAATGTGCTAGAACAAGGAAGATGGGTTATGCTGCAATAACAAGCAATCCCAGAATTTCAGTGGGGTAATAGGATCATAGTTTATTTCTTGTACGTAAGATTTTCAGTGCGGATTGCAGCTCTCCTAGGTTATGGGGAGATGCCTTGCTATCTCTAGCATCTCTTCCTGCCCTGTTCTGGAGGAATCTTTCCATTTTATGGCCTACCCTCTGTCCTCAAGGCAGAGAGATAACCGGATAAAGATTCAAGATAGCTTTAAGGACCAGTCCTGGAAGGTCCTTACATCATCTCCTCTCTTATAACATTAGTTGGATTCAGATATGTAACCTGTAACCAGCTTCAAGGAAATCTGGAGACTGAGACCTCCCTGTACGTTTAGAAAGAAGAAGTGGATTTTCAAAAGGCATAGCTGGGTCTCTATCCTGGATAAACTTAATTTTGTGGCACAGAGGTTCTGAAAATATAGGAGCTCCTTTATTATAGGGGCCAGTAGCCAAAACATTAAAGAGAGAGGTAAAATCAAAGATGGACAGCCCATTGATTCCTTTTCTTTCTTTCTTTCTTTCTTTCTTTCTTTCTTTCTTTCTTTCTTTCTTTCTTTCTTCCTTCCTTCCTTCTTTTGTGTGTGAGTTTTTTGAGACAAGGTTTCTCTGTGCCCTGGTTGTCCTGAAACTCTCTGTAAAACAGGCTGACCTCAAACTCAGGGAGATCTGCCTGCCTCTGCCTCCCCAGTGCTGGGATTAAAGCCATGCACCACCACACCTGGCCCACTTTCTTTATTTTTTCTTTTGTTTTTTATATATTTTTGCTGGGGTGGGAGATGTGTTCTTGTGGCCTCGAATTCACTTTGTAGCTGAAAATTATCTTAAACTTCTGGTCCTCCTGGGCCATCGTAAGCCATGATGGCAGGTAGGCACTGGTGAAGGTCAAAGCCAAGGCTTCATGCATGCTAGGCAAACAATCTACAAACTGAGCTATGTCCCTAGCCCTGCTTAAAGAAAATTATTTGAGACATGGTCTTAGTCTAGGCTTGCCAGAAACTCACCACGTAGCCCAGACTGCCCTCAAAGATATCAGTCCTCCTGCCTCACTCTCCAAAGGAGTGAAATTACTTGTATGAGCCACTATCCTTAGCTTTAGACTGATGATTTTTGACTGCCCAAAAGGGATAGTTGATAAGGAAAGTCACAGGACTCAATTTGATTAGGAATCTTAAAGAATAAATGGATGTTTGAGTGGTAATAAATAAGAAAGGGGGGTTAGGCAAATGCACAGTCATTCGGGGACTGGTAAGAATGGAAAACAGGAAAAAGGAAGAGGAGGAAAGATGTCAACTTGCCATCCAGAGGTTTGGGATGCTTAATTATTCTTATAACACATCAACAGAGAAAAATCAGCAAGCTCAGTGGCAAGGAAGCTGACCTACGATCCTCCAGAATCAGCATCATTGGTAGAGCAATTCTCATTACCTTGAGGGCTGTCTTAGGGTTTTAAGGCTGTGAAGAGACACCGTGACCATGACAACTTTTATTAAGGGAAACATTTAATTGGGGCTGGTTTACAGTTTCAGAGGTTTAATCCATTATCATCACGGCAGGAAGCATGGCAGCATGCAGGTAGACATGGTTCTGGAGAAGGATCAGAGAGTTCTACATCTGGATGGGAAGGCAGCAGAAAGAGAATGAGACCAGGCCTGGCTTGAGCATTTGAAACCTCAAACTCAACTCCCAGTGACACACTTCCTCCAACACATCTGCTAATAATGTCACTCCCTGCTGACCAAGCATTCAGACACATGAATCTGGGGGTGGTGGGCATTCCTACTTAAACCACCGCAAGGGCCATATGCAGACCTTGAGGTAGGACAGCATTAGGGGGCACAGGGCATCAGACCAGAACCGGCATGACAGAGCCTTAAAGAGAAGGGGTAGTTCCCCTCCATGATCTGCCAAGGAGTTGTATTAAGATAGATGGTCTATAAAGTAAGAGAACAGGAGCATCAGGCACTGTAGACATGATGGGGAAGTCTGAAGGAGGAAAGCCTTCTGAGAAATCCCCTGAGCAAAGGGAATGCCTGGCATAAGTTTTAGAGGGCTGATGAGAAGCTTTACACGACATGAGGTAGTCTATTTGTCTCTGGCATGCATGGAGCCAGGAACTAGATGGGACCATAAACTCATCTTATAGCTGCTAAGGGGAGGGGCTTGCAGCCCCTCGTACAACTCAGCCTTTAAACTCCCTGTCAGAGTGGAGGAAGGGATTTGATACAGGTGGTAAAGCCCGCTTTTGAGGAAACAAAGAGGCAGTTCCTGGGTCTGTGATTTAGTAATTACACAGCTTGGAACTTCTCGGTAAGCAGCCAGACACCACGCAAGCTTTTTGAATAGGTAGTAACATTATCAGACTGGGGTTTTATTTTTTATTTATCATTTTTATTTTATTTTGTGTTTGAGTGTTTGCTTTCATGTTGAAAGTGTATCGTGGGTGCAGTTCCCTTGGAGGTCAGAAGGGCTGTTGGAGCTTCTGGAACTGGGGTTATAGATAGTTGTGAGGTTGTGAACCAAACTTGGGTCCTCTGTAAAAGCAGCATATGTTCTTAACTGCTGAGCCATCTCTCCAGCCCCTAGATTTGTTTTTGTTTGTTTGTTTGTTTTTTTAATGAATTCTTTTCTTTTCTATGCATCTATTGGCTGAAGTTGATGGACACTTAATGGCTCATAATTAGACAGGTAGCTGGTTTGTAAGAGGCACCTCTTTCTTTGCAAGAACTCAGAATTCAACGGAGAAGCTCATTGATCCTTAGTTTCCATAGGAACAGCATGAACAGATGAACCAAATATGCCTGTATAACCCACAACACGGACTTGAGGAAATGACACACTGGCGGCACAAGGGACATGCAAGAGGAATCCCAGGTTACATCATTTGTCAGCCTTACAGGAACTTGGTCCCAGGGCTGCAGGAGAACCCAAGCAGCATTCCTACCCCATGGTGTGTCACTCAATATGCTGAAATTGGCCTGAGGGATCACAGCAGCAACTCAGGAGCATTGTCACCAGCAACTGTGGGATCCAACTGTTAGGTGCTTCTGACCAGCTAATGCCCAGGTCGTTAGGTCTTAACAAACAGATAAACACCCAGTTTCCTGAGGATTATGAATCCTGTTCCTGCTTTGCAGTACTGGTACCGTTAATTAAAACTACTCCTAAGCCTCAGCTCCCAACCACCCAAGCCCCTACTCCTTTTTGCTCTCCCTTTTGGCTATTCATTTACTTGAGAGAGGGTCTGACACAATAACCCTTAAATTCAATTTCACAGTCCTAACTTGTTTGGGGAGCTGTGATGGTATTAATGAGAATAGCCAACCCAGGCTCATATGCTTGAACGCATGGTCCCCACTCAGCAGGCAGGTCACAGAAGGATTAGGAGCTGTGGCCTTGTATGTGCCACTGATATGCCACTAGGAGTGGGCTTTTGAAACCAAGCCTGGCCCAGTCTCCATCTCTCAATCAGCTGTACGCTCTCAGCTGCTTCTCCAACAATATGCCTCTGGCTACCCACCATGCTCCCCGACATGATGGTAACGGAATAACCCACTGAATGAAACAGTAAGCAAGCCTCCAATAAAATGCTTTCTTCTATAAGCTGCCTTGGCCATGGAGTCTCGTCACAGCAATAGGACAGTAACCAAGACAGGAGGCAACTCAAATCAATGTGCTCTACCCATGAAAACCTTGCCCTAGTCAGTGATGGGTTTAAGGGCGATCCAGTTTCAGCCCGTAAGCCAACAACAGCAGCTTTCTGAGTGCAGGGTGGAGAGGGGTGAGACTTGGAAGTGTTTCTGGGACTATAGAAGAGCAGCCTTGCCGGCATTTGTTTCCCTTTAGAGTAGTCACCATTTTGTCCCTGTGCCTGGGATTAACACCTAAAACGAGGGAAGGGGGTTTGGCCTCATAGATTCCATAACGGTCATCGTGGTCTTGTCACCTTTGAGCCTATGGTTGACAGCTCTTTGTGGCAGAAGTGTGGTAGAAGAGGTCTGTTTACATTATGGAAGTCACACAGCAAAGACAGAAGAAAGGGCTAATGTCCTACTGTGTCTTTGGAGAGAATGCTTGCCATGGCTTCGCTATCTTCCATGATGCCCCACCTCCTAAAGCTTCTGCCTTTCCCCAGAGCCACAGGCTGACAACCAAGTCATTTAAAAATTAGCATTTGGACCTTAGGAATGGACATCTAAAACTTCAACCACGACACCATCTATCTTAGTTGGGGTTCTGTTACTGTGAAGAGACACCATGACCACGACAACTTTTTATAAAGGAAAGCATTTAATTGGAGATGGCTTATGGTTCAGAGGTTTTGTCCATTATCATCATGTTGTGTAGCATGTGATTGGCAGGCAGACATGGTGCTAGAGAAGGAGCCAAGAGTTCTATATCTGGATTGACAGGCAGCAGGAAGAGAGAGTGACACTGGGCCTGGATTGATCATTTGAAACCTCAACATGCCCCCCCTCAGTGACACACTTCCTCCAACAAGGCCACAACTCCTAAAAGTGCCACTCCTTATGAGTCATTTTCATTCAAACTACCACACAGGGCTTTATTTTAACATATATGTCTTCCTAGTCATCTTTTTGAGCAAAGTAAGCAAGTTGCCTATGACCTATTATCTTTCAAGAACAGCAAATTTTGCTGATGAGGTGATGTTATGTATTCTAAATGTTAATTAGCCTGCTCCCAGAGGCCTGCTTAAGTACAAGTGAAGCTGTGTTACTTTGCTTGTTAACCATTGTCTCTGATTGG
>CAJQZJ010032150.1:5580161-5595180 GCA_907164525.1 Lophiomys imhausi | reverse complement strand
CCCATGGTCTTACATTTGAATTCGCCCATTTCCACGTTCCCAATGATATCTTTCTGCCCCATGGTCTTACTCTTGCCCCGCTGTCCATTGGTGGCTTAGGTGAAGTGTTGCCTGCAGGAACCATATAAATGACAGCCTAAGACTCACATTCAGGTATCTCTGATAGAAGTCTGCCTTTCAATAAATCATAGTGGCCATGATGGGAAAGGTGATCGTCAGATTTTAGTGGAATGGGACATTCAGGTCAGCAACAAAGACTGGCTAAGACTTGCACTGTCAGAGCCTGTTATGGGATGGTGCTGGATGCCAACTCAGAAAACCCAGACTACAGATGTGAAACTAGGATCCTCATGTGTGAATCAGCGTATGAACTCAGACAGGGTATATGTAATTCACTGATGACTATGTGCCTCAGGGGGTTGTGGGTGGTCATGAAGGGCAGAAGAAATCCATGTGAGCCATAGTGGCTGGGGAAGATTTCCTAGAAGGAAAAGTTATTGAGATATGTAGAAAATACAGGTAATATTTGGAGAAGGAAAGGCCTAAGCTGGCCTTGAACTTACAGTAGTCCTTCTGCCTCAGCTTTCCAACCCCTGGTATTAGAGGCATGAGTCACCACACTTGGCTCTAAGGGTTATTAATATGCATTTTTCTGTCTAATATCTTCAAGTGTTTCCAATACACCAGACATAATTTGATGAGGGGAGTTAGATTTTCTAATGGCTTGCAGATCAGCTGATGAAAAAGGACATACAAAAACTATTAATATCACTAATACTAATCAACATCCAATTAATACCTTAAGTTATGTTTTGTCACAGATACTTCAAAGTATTGTAGACTCCCAGACATCAGTTTGAGGTGCTATGCTCTGGCACGGATGCTGGGATGCTGGTGACCCTAGCAGTGCCTTCCCTATTTGGGGCTGGATGCTAAACTGGGTTTCTCAAAGCCATCCAAAGGATCTGGAATTGAGATAGTATTATAACACATTCCTGTAGCAGATCAAGACAAGAGAAGTGAAATTTACCTAAAAGGAAAAGCATCTAGCCCCAAGGGATACAGAGATAATGGGGACTTAGGAAGGGATATGGGTGAGGGGAGATGGTGGAATAGGTGAGAGTGCTTGCCAAGGAAGCCTGACAACACTAGTTTGGTCCTCAGAACCCATGTCAAATGCTAATGCGGTGGTGACCATCTCCAATGCCCGCATTTCCACAGTGAGACAGGAGGCAGAGGCAGGAGAAGTGATGGAAGCTCATGGGCCAGCTAGACTGGAGTACCCAGCACAAGAACCAAGAGAGACCCTGCCTCGACAAGGTGGAAGGTGAGACCTGACTTCTAAAAGTAGTCCTCTGACCTCCACACATGCCCAATGGCATGGATATGTATGTGTGTGTACATATATACACACACACAGAATGTGGTGGGGGGAGGGAGAATATGTGTGCCGGCTAGTTTATGTCAACTTGACACAAGCTAGAGTCATCTGAAATGAGGAAACTTTCATTGAAAAAAATGCCTCTATAAGATCAGCTGTAGGGCATTTTCTTAAATAGTGATTGATGGGGGCGGGCCCAGCCTGCTGTGGGTGGTACTATCCCTGGGCTGGTGGTCCTAGGTTCTATACAAAAGCAGGCTGAGTAAGCCATGAAGGGCAAACCAGAAAGCAGCACCCCTCCATGGCTTCTGCATAAGCTCCTGCCTCCAGGTTCCTGTTCTGCCTGACTTCCTATGGTGATGGACTTTGGTGTAGAAGTGTGAGCCAAATAAACCCTTTCCTCCCCGACTTGCTTTTGGTAATAGTGTTTCATCATAGCTATAGTAACCTTAACCAGGACAATATGCTACCTATAAAGGATTGTCAGCCACATAACTAGAAATGTCATGGGGTATACCTCTTCCTCACCTGCCAGCCATGTTCAATAGCTGCTGTATTTTTCACCTTTCACTCCATGAAACTTTGTGCATACAGAGGTAAAGTGCGTTCTTGACTAACAGAAATCACTGTTCTCCTGACAGTGTGGCTAAACCTCCCGATCAGATGTACCAGCATAGCTGTGCCAAAATCACCCTGTAGGGCCACTCCTTGGGGAAGCATTTGTAGCCAGCTGGCTTTCCTGAATCACCAGAGGGCTATTGCGGTGCACACTCTCTGGATGTCACCACCCAGCACAATGGCACAAGTCCATCTGGAAACCCTCTGATGTGTTTCTATCTAAACTTTCATGTATTCTGATTTTTCAGCAACTTTCACTGCTGGAGACCGAGGGAATGCAGGTCACGTATCCCTCGGGGACTCCTCTGGGCCTCAACATCTGAAGGAGTACAGCAGCCGCAGGCGTGCCATCGTGGGGTGGTCATATTCGGCATTCAAGTCCTATCTTTAAGAGAGCTCCAGATCTGATATCTGTCAAAAAAATGATCAGCCTCTCTTTCTTGTATGAGAAACAGACAAAACTATGGTACATTACAGAGATACTTGAAAATTCTGGGCTGTGGTTATCTTACCCGACTGTGACCTGATTTAGGAGTCAGCCTTCTTTCCTTGGTGCCAAAAGATACTTCTGTTTTATAAGCAGCCGGCCTGTCCTCCAGGCAGATAAGAGCTCCAGCATCAAGGCTTGAGGTAACTGACTCACAGGGCCTGAATAGAAAGGAGGACAGGTACCTCCCAGAGAGGGCGGGACTAGAGAGCCTGGATCTTCTTCAGAGGACAAGGCTCTGTGAAGTCTGTCTGCCTGGGCAATGGGAAGCCCACGCCCTTATTATCAGAGGGGGGCCGTAACCCACAGCAACTACAGAAATGACATAGTGCTGCTCAGTACGAAGAAGCCAGGAGCCCCCACAGGCCACATAATCTAGTTGGGCCTATTAGGGGTCCAAGAGTTGCATACGTTATGTATGCCTGAGCTAGCTTGTGAGATGATTTGGATAAAGAAGGGTAAATGGTTTCCTCTGAATATTGAAATTGTTTGGAATTTAGGGGGCTCGTACACAACACCCATTCTGACTGTTTTGAGTTCAAAATGCAGAGAGAAGATGCAACTAGCCAACCATTGAGAATCAGCTGTATTAATACTCTGCCAGCTAGTGAGTGTGGTTTTCGATCTGTAGCCCAGTAGGTCACCTCTGAAGAACAAGGCAGTTCTAGCAAAGCCAGAGTTTGGTAATCCACCTCTCCAGAGCTGTGTCCCTCTTCAAGAACTGGGCAGCAGGAAGGGACCGCTCTGCCTGAAGGCTGACCGACTGCAAGAAGGAACCAACTGGTGCTGAGCCTATCCTTCCAGATGTCTCTCTTTGTACTATAACCAGACAAGTAACTCCCTCCCAAGAATGAGAGCAAGGACGGAGGATGGCAGAGGGACAGGGGAGCCTTTTGAATGAGTTTCTTCCTAGTGGAATACAAATACAGGGGATAAAACATGAAGGAAACATCAGTGGGCTGGAATACCATTCAGTGAGAGATCACTTGCCTCACATGTTGTAGGAGCAGGAGGATGTAAGAGCCAATTTATGTTTAGCCCACATGGTGCTGATGTGAATATTGGGTATGAGTCAGATAAAATGTGGCTGACTTAGGACTTGGGCGCTGGGGGAGGGAGGCTATGAACCAGCACAAAATGGCTGATATGAGATGTTCAGGGAACCCCCAAAGTAAAGAGTGATGTAATCTGTTGTGTAATTATACTTGACAAAGTACCATTTTTGTGTGATTCTGTATAAATATGGCCTCGAGGTCAGAGGCCTGAGCCTTAATCTTTGCCAGCCTGCCTGTATGAGTCTGTAGGCCTGTGTGCCTAGCTCCGTGTGGCTTGTATGTGTACCTATGCCAGGGTTCCCGCCTCACACATATTTGAGGCTGCAGGTTCAATCCCCAGTACCATCAAAAAGTGACAAGACCATTGTCTCTTTTCTGAGTTGTTGTCTTTCCTTCTAAAGGCAAAACGTGGATGTTTTCTTGGACTGTAAAATAGACTCCTCTGGGATGCAAAGAAACAAACAAGCAGTTAGATTCCATAGATTGGGTTCCAAAGGCCACTCCTAAGATCACTGTCACGGGACTCAATTCTCCAGGTCCAGAGAGGAACCTTGAGAAATTTCTGAAGATGTGAAAAGTCCTTCTCAGAACTGCCCTGGAGTCAGCAGTATGCAATGGTTGAGTGATTGGGCCCCACCCGACTTTGCAGGCCGCAAACTGGCGGAGCTAGATCATAACTGCACCCACTCTGGAAGAGATAGCATCAGACCCCTCGTTGATTACATTATGCAAACTCAGACTTCCCTGCAAGATCTGTTTAGTAACTGCTTTCGTTTGGTTATTTCCTTGGTCTACTAAGCCTACTGAATCCTGAATTAGTTGAAAGACAGTAATCTCAATTGGCTGGGTTTTTTTTTTTTAAATCAGGATTGTATTTCATTTAATATTTACCTTTAGCCAATGGCTTACTCATTATTTTGAAATGCCTGTGTGTTGCAAATATATCTAAAATATGCAGGCTCTGTTGGTGTGCAGAGGAAAGCATCCAGGCTCTTCTTGCTAAGCCCTTGCTGTGGGATCAGCCCGAGACTGGATTAAAATGATGGGACCAGGTTGACATGAAGATGCTGGTCAGGGCTGCATCTGGAAGCCAGGTAGAGACCGATGGAGGGCTAGATCCAAACTGCCAGGAAAGGAACGAGAGAGAAGGTACTAGTGCTGGAAGAGGCTTCCAAACAGGGCCCTGAGCCAGGATACAGGATACTCTGGTGCAGAGAAACAGAGAGCTGTGTTGTGCACTTACCCTGGATGCAGGCTGGTGACTGAACTCCAGCTCTCTGCTTCCCTTTAAGGTCCTAGAACACTGCTAAGGTCTTGCAGCACTCTGAAAAAAAAAAAAAAAAACCTTGAGCATAATAATCTTCATGCAAAAATCCTTACATATATTGGAGACATTAATTATGTCTGCAAAGTACTTCCAGGTACATAAAATGACAGTAAAACATGAAATGAGGAAAAGAATCAAGAATACAGATGGGATGCAAACTGAGATTGTCGGCGCCCAAGCTATGGAAAGCTCAGTGCAATTGTACTTAATCTTATGTTCCAGCTGTCATCTCAGATGCTCGGGTAGCTTATGCAAAGACAGAGAAAATTCTTGCAGATCCCCACCCAGCTCTAGGAAAATTTGACTTTCTCCTTGATAGCAGTGGGTGAGGTCTATCTTCTCCCTTTGTGTGGTTTTGGAATGCGCCCAAACATTAGACGAGAACGTGACTTTAGGGAATGGTGCTGTCTGTCAGTCCAGTTTTCTTCAAGTCTGAGCACTAGCCAGAGAAAAATAAACAGATGTGGAAATTCTATCTCTAAATTACACTCTAGCCACTGTTTCCATTTCTTTCTCTTTGCCCCTTAATATAATTGAAAGATCCCAGCATGAGCTAGAACATGAGTCTGTGTTTCTCGATGAAATCCAATTGCACAGACATTATGGTATTCATAAAACCTCCAAATTTTGTCCTCTGGAATTCTCCCAGAATGAAATCAGACACACTCGTGCACAGCTCCCACACTCCAAGTCGGTAGTGTCTCTTTTTACATGAAGCCTGTGTGCCACATTTTTGTGGGAGGTTATCACAGTGGAAGGACTGAGTAAGTGCTCTAGGTTTATCTAATCGGGTCTACTTGACACTTTATTGCATTCAAATCTTGCTGGCTGATCGGGTGGTGGGACATGGGGTGAGCTGTAAGAAAAGAAAACCTCCTTGCAAGCACTTGACCTTCTTTTAAACTCATACCTCCCCCCCTATGATTTAGAGGGGCTTTATCTCATGTCTTGGGCTATATCCTTTCTGACTGATTGCTGATTTGGAAGCCTGGGACCTGTTCCTATCTCTCTAGGTTTAGAAAACATTCCCAAGCAGGGCAGGTGTTGGACAAGAGCAGTTCTAAGGTTCCTTTTGGGGGAACCTAGGGAATGATCTTGCTACAGTATTTAATACAGTTCTTCCCTGCCTCTTAGTACCCACAAATAGGTGGGTCAGTAAATGTGGACTCATTGATGAACAAAAGAATAGGTGGATGGATAACTGCCTTGGTAGACAAAATTGTTAATGTCTGTGTTCCCAGGTGCAGGGCCCAAGTCCTCCACTAGAAAATCACTTTATTTTGTAGAAAGGTTTTGTGAAAACTAGTTTCAGGCAGGTCTGATTCTTACTGTGCCAGGGGTCCAGCTGTAGGCAGCCCACCTTATCTACTTTTGGGTAGCTCAGCACAAGGGGTTTGTCTTCTTAAAAAAAAATGGGGCTGCTATTTCCCACTCACTAGGGTGGCTATTCTCAAAAGAAAAAAGAAGATGGAAAATATCAACTGCCAGAGAGTATGGAGAAGTTGAGCATTGCTGGCAGGAATGCAGAATGGTGCAGCTGCTTAGAAAACAGTTTGGCAGTTGCCCAAAAGTTAAATATAGAATCTAGAAATGAACATATGATCCAGCAATTCCACTCCTAGTTACTGAGAAGAATTAGAGAAAGATCCAAGCAGATTCCTTATACCATGTCCCTAACAGCATTATCCAGGGCAGCCTACAGGTGGAAGCAACCTAAATGTCCAGCTATTGCTTTCAAGATTTATCGATGATATAGCAAGTATCACAATCTCCTTTTAAGGAAACAAAATACTTCACACAAAGAAACAAAGAGAGATACAAGTGTGTGTATAATGTGCATACATTACTCACAGTAATTTTGTTCAGTTACATGTAATAAACCAGGCATATGAGAACAAATATTATGTGATTCCACTAATACAAGGTGTTTTCACAGAAAAATTATTACAGACGGTTCAGTAGTGGTTAAGAGGAAAAGGTGGAGCTATTTGATGGTTACAGAATCTCAGTTTGGAAGGATGAAAGATGGTGGATGTGGGTAACAGTAATGTCTGCACAATACTGTTAATTCACTCAGTGCTGTGGAACTGTACACTTAAAAGTGATTGCAAAGCTGGGTGTGGTGGTGCACACCTTTAATCCCAGCACTTGGGAGGCAGAGGCAGGCAGATCTCTGCGTTTAAGGCCAGCCTGGTCTACAGAGTGAGTTCCAGGGACAGCCACGGCTACACAGAGAAACCCTATCTTGAAAAACAAAAAAAGAAAAAGAAAACAAGTGATTTTGTAGTTAAGACTCAGAGAAATCGGGCAAGATAAAAAGGAATACAAATACAAGGGGAAGATGTTAAAGTAGATGTAGATGATATGATCTTCTGAGTGGAAGACTATAAATGCTTCACCAAGAAAATGCCTAGAAGTACTATATAAAGTTAGCAGCAGAGTACGTCATCCTACAAAATCAGGAACTTCTAAAACAGATGGACCCTGAAATTACTGAGAGCATTTAAAAGTCCCATTTATAAGTCTTCCCCTCTAAAATAAAATACTTAGGAATAAGTATATCTAAAGAGATGAAAGATCTCTACTGACAAAACTATAAAACACTGAAGAAGGATTGTGAAGAATTGAAGGTAGAAAGACATTCCATGTTCATGGATTGGCAGAATTCCTATTTTTAGGATGGTCATACTATCAATGACCAGATTCCACAAAATCCATCAAAACACATGATGTTCTCTATAGAGCTAGAAAGAACAATACTTAAATGCATATTGCAGCATAAAATACCCAAAGATAAATGAAATATTCAGACAAAGCAATTCTGAGGAAAAATATTCACAATTAATAATGCTGGAAGCATTTCATATTCTGGACTTCAAATTATGCTATTATATAATACTATAGTGGTAATAGCAAAAACAGTGTGGTCTTGGCATAAAAACAGACATTTAGAGCAATTTAATAGAATGAAGGAATAAACTCACCCACCCACAGTCACCTGTCTGTCTGTAGATAGAGGTGCCCAAAATACACACTGGAGAAAACACAACTCTTTAACAAATGATGGTGGAAAAACTGTATATCCTCATGTAGAAGGTGGAAGCTAAAGTCGTACTCCTACCCTGCATGAAAATCAACTAAATGGATCAAAGATCTTAATGTACAACTTGAAATTTTGAAAGTGCTATAGGAAAATAATAAACACATCAAGATTTTGGCACAGGAAAAATTTTTTGTAAATAGAACTCCAGTAACACGGGAAATGTTAAGAACTGGTCACTAGGGTTAAATAGTTTCTGCACAATGGGAAAAAAAACAACAAAGTGAAGAGACTGCTTACAAAGTAGAGAAAAAAAAATGTCCTAGCTATAAAACTGACAGACACTTACGATCCAGAATATATAAAGAGTTAAGGAGATACAACACTAAAAAAAAAAACCAAACAATTAAGTCAGTAATGGGCACATGAACTGAACAATAGTTCTCAAAAGAAGCACAAACTGATGATAATTATCTAAAGAATAATTATCTAATGACAATAATAATCTAAACAGTGTTTCAGGACCTGTGGGTCATGACCACTGTAGAGGTAGACTGACCCTTTCATGGGGGTCTCATAGCGGATATCTTGAAATCAGGTATTTACATTACAATTCAGTAGCTAACAAAATTACAGTTATGAAGTAGCAGAAAAAATAATCTTATGGTTTGGGGTCACCACAACAGGAGGAACTGTATGAAAGGGTCGCAGCATTAGGAAGGTTGAGAACTACTGATCTAAAGGAATGTTCAGATTCTTTCACTGTGAGAGTAATGCAAATCAAAACTACACTGAGAATCCACTCCATAACCACACCCTTTGGAATAGCTGTCAATAAAAGAAGAGAAACAGGCAGGGGCTGGGGGCGCAGAGAAGTAGCTCAGTAGTTGAGAATACGCACTGTTCTTCCAGAAGACCCAAGTTAAGTTCACAGCACCCAGTTTGGGTGGCTCACATCTTATGACTCCAGCTGCAAAGTATCCAATCCTTTTTCCTTGTCTCTGAAGGTACCTTCACTCACATGCACAAATCCCCCCCCCCACATACACATAATTAAAAATAAATCTTCAAAGATACAGATTCTTGAAGTACTAAGAATTTCACACATCCCAACAATAATTTACAAGTATAGAAAAGAAATAACAATAAATCCCAGAAACCTGTGGGAGGTGGGGGTAAAAAGAAACCTTCTAGGCTGTTAGTTGGAATGTAAGGTACATCAGCCAAGCCACTGCAGAGTCAATGGGAGGTTCCTCAAAAACTAAAAATGGAACTAATATACTATTCAGCCACACTGCTCCTAGGTGAATACCAAAAGAATTCAAAATCAGCCATCTAGCAGAGAGACTACAACACCCACACTTACTGTGACACGACTTGCAATATTGCAGTTACGGAATCTGCAGATGAATGGATAAAAAACACAGCATCGTTGAGCGACGAAGAATAACATCTTACCATTTGTAGGAAAATGGATTGGCCTGGAAGACTTCACATAAGCAAAATAAGCTGGACTCGGACAAATATTATAGCAATGCTTCATATGTGGAATCTAGAGGAAAAATGGATGACATGAAACATGAAACAAGGATGTCATGGAAGTGGATGGGATCTATTGAAGAAGAGGAAGGAAAGGAAAAGTGGGGAGGGAGCCAAGAGGAGGAAATGCAGTGTCGGTGAACATGATCAAAGTGTGCCGTCTGCATGTCTGAAATCAGATGCAAACCTTTGTTTTGTAGAGTTAATAAGTACTGTGTCAGCCCTTCTTTCTTGCTACTGTGACCAAATACCTCAAAGAACAAGTTTCTGGAGCTGGACATATGATTCAGTGGTGAAGAGTGCTTGCTGTTCTTCTGGAGGACCTCAATCTGGTTCCCAACACGTGTATCAGGGAGCTCACAAATGCCTGTAACTCTGATGCTATCTCACTGCCTCTGTGAGCACACGCACACACACACACACCACACACATAGCATATGAACACAGAGACATACACACATATGCATGCACATAAATTTTTAAGCAGCATTTTAAAGAGCAAACCTTAAAGAAGACAAATTTTGCTTACCTCATGGTTTCAAAAGTTTTAGTGCCTGGTTCTTGGCTCTGTGCATTTGAACAGAAAGTCATGAGCCGAGAGAAGAAGGTGTAATACACAACAATGTTCAAAGGTATCTCCAGAGGCCTGCCTCCTCCAACCAGATCTTATTTTCGAAACTATTCATCCCCTTTTATATGATGCCACCAGTTAGAGTCCAGGAGTTCAACACACGAGCCTACCAAGGCCATTTCATTTTCAAGCCATAGCGCATGCTAATAATTTTTAATGCCGTTACAATTATGCTACAAACTAGAGATCCCATGTGACCTTTCGCAGAATCGATAAGACCTGGGCCAGGAATGAAAAATTAGTCACAGTGATAAACTTCATGCATATTTATTAACATAGTAAAACCAACCAAAAATCCAGAAGGAGTATGTGTGGGACCAGAGGTAGAAGACTCCTCCTATGAGGTATGCTATGGCCCAGCTTTGTGCTAATGGCTTTGCCAACATCTCAAGGACGGCTTTCAAATGCCACCCAATCTCTCTTCATTTGATATCATATCTTGGGGGATCATCCCCCCTCCTACATACTGACTGAAATGAGGTTCAGAGACCTGGCTCATCAAGTTCTGTCAACAGTCAGTAGGAGAGCCAGCAGTGGCCTTTGCCCAGGCCCTCACACTTACAGGGTTGTAGCTTTCCCTTAGTTCATTCCCAACTTCATGAAAACTGCAAAAAGCAAAGAGCCTGCCTAGCAATCCAGGTAAGGCTAATTAATGCCTGTGAGAAACTCCGGCCCTAGGACAGTAACCTGCCTGCATCCCCAGTAGACTCATCTCCCCTATGGGGCAGAGGGGTCACAGCTTGCTTCTGGATAAGGACACCAGATAAATCAGCTTTAATCATCCTGACTATAAAATAACCAGACTCCCCTCAGCCTTCTCCCTAAAGCCTCATGTACAAGAAGGTCTTTTTCAAGGTATTGACTCCCAATTTAAATCTTCTGTGTGTCCAAAACCAGGGCTTCTCCAACAGCCCCACGGGCAGTATGTCAAGAGAACTCTTCCGGAGTTTGACAGTTGAGACCAGCATCTTTGGCAAGGAATCACTATTAGAAAGCATCAGGAGGAGTCTCCCCCCCACCTGGAGACATTCATTCAGATCATTTTCACTTTTGGGCATAAGGTCAATTTCTTCAGGGCTCCCATTTGGCTCAGAGAGAGATATCTATCTTCTGATTTTATGGCTGCAGAAGTCACTCCATCAAACCATGACTGGCTTTTTCTGAGCAAAGCGATCCATCTGTGTAATTAATCTACACCCCTCTCCTGCCCAGACTTAGCCAGCACAGCTCCACCCCCTGCTAATCACTGCAGTTTGAAAGATGGCAACAAAGGCCTTCAATTCCGATTTTCAACCCCAGGGCATCTACTCATGGAGCTCCCTGTTGTTCTTGGCCTTCCTGCAAGTGTGCTGTTAATTAAACTCTGCAAATTGTTATTTCCAGACAAAGAGTGCCAAGGGCAGGCCAGGCATTCTTTGCCTACCATCTATCAGGTCTTGATATGCAAGAATGCTTTCTGGGACAGTGAGTCATGGGTTCCAGGCCCTGATAGTGATCCTACCGCTGCAGGTGGCGAGGTGAACTGGAGCCTGATCTTTGGGGAGATTCCAAACCAGACTGCTGGGTATGAATTCCGTCTGTACCAGGAGAGAGTTCTGCAATTGTGGAAGAGGCTCCTTGATACTCAGTACCTCATTTTCCCCCAACTATAGAATGGGGGGTAGTAACAGTGTACCTGAATGCACCAAGTACTTAAGACAGTGCCAGAAATACAGCAGCCTTACTGTGGGCTGCATACTGCAGCACAGTATTTATTAATGCTTGTGTGTACACGCATCATAAGCTTTCATCTACTGACAACTTGAAAGCTATTGGTGGGGTCAGTTTATCACATTTCTTTAAAGATATCCGGGAAACAAAACGATGGTTGGCTCTTCAGAAAGGAACTGTTGCGAAGAAGCATCATGGAAGAAGAGTCTTGATGTATTCTTCTTATATTTTTTTCCATTTCCTCGTGTGCTTGCCTCATCCATCTTTTAGTTAGACTGTAAAACCAACCACGAAGACTGAACGGAAGGAGAGAAAGAGAGGAACCGAATAGAGAAATATGAATGTGAATGACCCCCAGAGTCTGGCAGGGAGTAGTGAGGAATCATCTCTGGGGCAGCACAGTGTGTGTGTGTGTGTGTGTGTGTGTGTGTGTGTGTGTGTGTGTGTGCTTTCCTGAAAGCCCAATTCACCCAAGTTTGCATGTTTTTCCCCAACTACAGGTCCACTTGCTTTCTTTCACATTAGAACTCCAACCCCATATGCTCACAAAAGTCAGATCTGTGTGTAACTGTTATGGAAGAAGTGGCTCTGTGTTTCTGTTATGTTTACTCCAAGCAGAGCCTCTCTCTCCTGAGCCGGTGCATGGCGCCAAGGTGAGCTCCAGATCTGATCATGGAGGCCCAGGCAGAAAAGACATACTCTCTTCCAAAGGAAACTATGCGGGTGAAGAGAAAGGCTTGCTCTCCTGACCTCACAGACTGCCCTACTTTAGAATGCTTGGATTATAAGAGAAGGAAAGACCAGCAGGCAAGGCTGGACAAAACCACTACAGAGAGGCCAGCCCTGACTCCAGATGATGACTTTGACTTTGGAGTTGTGAAAAGGAGTGACTTAGGACTCCCCGTGTGGAATTTCAGGAGCAATCAAGTTTTTGGTTTTGTTTTTTTCCCCCCCCATGCAAGATCTTAAAATCCAAGGAGCTGATGCCAACGAAAGAAAGATGCACCCTGGGTTTCACAAAACTATTTCAAAATAAAACAGGACCTGAGCTCTGTTAAGATTTACTCAAAGTCTAGCTTTGTGATCCAGGTCTCAGGAACACCTGTCCGTCGGTTTCATCCATGTTGTGAAAATCTTCTGGTTTCTGTTTAGCTGCCCAAGATACATCCCCCTTTGTCCTTTACTCCAGCAGTGTGCATTTGCTTCCTGAAATGTTTATTGATTTATTCATCCCTGTCATCAGAGTGTGTTCAGCATCATTTGTCTGGGTGCTCACAGTTGGCCTTAGATGGGGACAATGTGGGGGATAATGAAGACCCTTCTTGGTATATGGCCTTACACCTTCCAATGCTGGGGAAACAAGACATGCTATTTTGCCTTAAGGACATAGCCAGTGTGGGATTTACATGACTGTAACTGGGAGGTGTTGGTTATGGGACCTTGCAGGGGACAACTTGTGCTTCCTTCTGTGCCTGAATCTGTTGGCAGTACCACCACCTTGGCACCATGTCTGTCAGTTTCCTGAAGGCCTTTGCGCATGTATTCTAGGCTGTTCTGGGCTAGCAAGGACCCAAAAGTGGTTAGAAATAACTTGAGCAAATTTTGCAAGATCCTCTGCATTTCAGGAGATCCAGTAAACAGTAAATATCATTAAAATTAATTGTGCAAAACAAACAGGCCCTTGCTATTTAAATTGAATTGTCAGCTTTGCATAATAAAAGGTTAAAATTATGTGTTGCACCAAGAATAAATTCACCCTGATTATTTGGTTCAAAAGTTAAAGAATCAATGTTCCTGCTTTTTAATATGCTTCACACTATTGTATCTAAGCCATATTAAAAAATAAAAAAGCCTCAGTCACTTAACCATCCTGGTATAGACCCACATTTCTTTAAAGCTAGAAGTGCGAATTTGTCATCTCTTGTGACCTTCGCATCAGTGAAGCATGCAATATTTTTGGACATAGTTGAGTTTCCCGTGCCAATAGTTGATCTGTTTTAGTATTGTCAAAACTTCCCTCTCTAAGATTCATATGTACAACTTTATTTTCACAGTTTTCTTTTCTTCTTTTTTGATGAGTGCTAGGCAGAACAGCAAATGTTACAGGTCAATACCCTGCTCCTCTTTGCCCCCTCCAACAGAGCTCTGGGGAATGGTAGCTGGAAAAAGCAAAGGAGGATAGCTGGGTGGCACTCTTCATTGGGTCTGGCAACCCTACAGAGAGTACTTGGAGCTTCTCGGATTTCCTGCCTCACCAGGCCTCTATTTCTTCTCACTTCTCCCTCTCATCCCTCCCCTTCCCCCCATTTGCTCCAGCCTTTCCAACTCCATGGGAGCCTGTATTCCCACCATCCAGGAGGCTGATTCAGGAAAACCCTGAGTTCTAGACCGTTGTAGGCTGTATTGTCGAAACACACAGAAGAAATAGGCACAGGGACTGGGTTAAACTGTGTTAAGGAATATCAGGTTCTTATATGTTTAGCGAGGCAAGGTGGCACATCCTTGTCATCTCAGTTAATTGGAAGCCAGAGCAGAAGGTTCATGAATTCAACACTAGCTTGGGCTACATGTGAGGTTCTCTCAAGACAACAGCATCAGGGGTCTCCAGTGCATTTAGGGAGTTTATAGGCTACTTCCTTATTGTAGAGTCTGTGCTTCGTTAACCAAGTTGGACCCAATACAGTACAAGCAGAAAGCAATTATTATTATTTTTCTTCTGTGCTAAGTCCAATGCTACTTCTTGGCTCCTGGATGAATTCCCAGGCAGGTCCTACAAAATTAACAAATAGCCTCATTTATCACATAATAAAAATGTCCAGCTCAATTCCAAACTCTGATTCATCATGCAATTTAAGCCCCCTCTGCCTAACACATTGGGTCCAGTCCAAGTCAGGGAGCCAGTGTGGGCTAGGGAGTCAGAGTTTGGCTTTATCTTCACTGTACCATTCCCCCATTCTGGATCTTCCAAAACTAGAAAAAGGTGAGAGGAAGAAAAGGAATGTGACAGAGGTACACCACTTGTTGTCACTATGCCTGTTGGTGACAGGCTGATTCTTTCTTGTGAACAAAATGTTGGTGGGCTCCAGGGGTGCCCTGTGCCAGGGGCCTTCATCTTTGCTCTACTCCTGGCAATAACATTCTTTCATGAGGCTTTGTAAGTAGAAGGTGGGTTCTGGTTCCTCCAACACACACACACACACACACACACACACACACACACACACACACACA
>CAJQZJ010032150.1:5566131-5580151 GCA_907164525.1 Lophiomys imhausi | reverse complement strand
ACACACACACACACACACACACACACACACACACACACACACACACACACACCCCTCTGAATGGTCTCTGAAGCCTCCCTTCTGTTGTTTGAAGAGAGCACAAAGCTACCATTTCCACCCCATCCCCATGGAGGAATTAGTGAGAGCAAGCAGTGGGAACACCCAGTGTTTGTCAATCTTTTCAAATAACCCTTGCCAAGCTGCTTCCCCTAGTCATAAATTCCTAGGCTCTTCTGTTCAAATCTCCAGGTCGGTGGCAGAGAAAGTAGTGGACCACCTCCAGCCAAGCCCCCAAGGCTACTCGGTCACTTCTTTTTGAGTGGTTCCTGACTTTCTATCTAATACCTCATCATGTAAACTCTCAGAGAGAATGATATTGTGCTATTCCTTCACAGTTACTACTTAGGGAACCACCATAGAAGCCGGGCAGTTTCGGAGAGTGTCCAGAACTTTAAATATGTTAAGATGTGATTCACTTTACTGTCAAGTGTGTTTCTCAGGAGAGAGAAGGTGGCATGAGGGTAACTGCTCTGGATTTAATGTGAGAAATCAGGAGGAGATATGTTTCAATGAGCTCTCTGTATTTTAGGAAAGATGGTTGTAAAAGGTGAAGCATACATTTCAGACATACCTGCAAGGAGATATTAAAGAGGCAGGCGGTTGTTTAAGTTTGGTTTTGGTTGTAGTAACAGGCTGAGACTGGGCAATTTAATTATTAAAAAAAAGTGTTTTGGCTTATAGATTTGGAGGCTGGTGTACTAGATAGTGTTTATGTCAACTTAACACAAGCTAGGGTCATCAGAAAGAAGGAATCTTTAACTGAGAAAGGATTGGCCTGTAGACAAACCTATAGGGCAATGGTTTTCAACCTTCCTACAGCTATCACCCTTTAGTACAGTCCCTCGTATTGTAGTGATCTCCAACCATAAAATTATTTTCACTGCTGCTTCATCACTTTGTTGGTGTTATGAATTGTAATATAAATATCTGATAGGCAGGTTATCTGATATGCGACCCCCAAAGGGGTCATAACACACAGGTTGAGAAGAGTTACTATAGGGCATTTACTTAATGATTGCTCTGGGTGGCCCCAGCTCACTGTGGGCTGTGCCACCCTTACCTGATGGTCCTAGGTTGATGGGGCGATGTTATACATTCTAAATGTTAATTAATCTGCTCTCAGAAGCTTGCTTGCTTTACATCAAGCAATGGTTTGTTGCCTTGCTTGTCTCTGATTGGTTAAATAAATGCTGAGGCCTGAGATTGGGCAAAGAGAAAGGTAGGTGGGGCAAAGGTTCATGGACTTCTGGGGCAGACAAGAGAGCATCTTGGATAGAAGAAGTTACCAGAAGAAGAGAAGAAGCCAGGAGCAGAAAGAAGGAGACACATGATGGGGTAGATGAAAAAAGATCATTCCACGTGGCCTGGAACATCGGCATAGTGTGGAGAATAACAGTCCAAAGAGATGTATGTATATCTAGGGTTGTATTTGGGGAATAGAATTAAGAGTTAGCTTAGATGGGACAAAATTGCTCAATTAAGGCTAAGGCTTGTTAAAATCCATCAGGTGTCTATGTGCTTATGTATAATGGTGGGTTCGGGATTAACCTGCTGACCAATCAACGATAATATAAATACTGGTAAATAATTTAATTAGCTATTTTCTACACTAGGTACTATAAGAAGACAGGCTGAGCAAGCCTCAGGGAGGAAGCAAGCACTCCTCCATGGTCTCTGCATCATCTCCTGGCTCCAGGTCCCTGCCCACTTTGAGTTCCTGCCATGACTTCCCTCACTGATGGACTTTACTGTGGAATTGTAAGCTGAAACAAATCCTTCCTTTACGAGTTGCTTTTGGTCATGTTGTTTTCATCACAGCAATAGACACCTAACTAAGACAGCTGGGAAGTACAAGATTGGGCAGCCATGCCTGGTGAAAATCTTATGTTGCTTCAGTTAGGGTAGAAAGTAGGAGAGCAAGTGGAAAGATGCAAAAGAGAAAAGGAACAATTTCCCATCATACTTAACCATGAGAAAGGCATGAATCTATTTATTCAGCTTCCACTCCAATAATCCAGACATCCTGCACCTGCCCATTGAATAGCTAAGTTTCTACCGCATTAACTTTCAGAGGATACCCAAAGCAAAATGACAAAGTTTGAAGCACTCAAAAACTTCAACTTTCATGGCAAATATGTTGATATAAAAGTGAAAGGGGTGGGTCTACAGAAGTGAAAGGGGCAGGTCTTCAAAGAAAGTCCTATGGTCCTCTTTTGTAGGAAGATGAATGCTACAAGGATATGAATGTGAGCCAGATGGAAAAGACCACATGCCTGTAGGAGGGAGCAGGGAAAGAAAGTGAAGTTTCAGGTTAGGGTCACCCTGAAATCTGCAAGGACTTTGTGCTGTGTGTAGGGCTCCGTTCTTACCACTTATATTTGAACTCTGGGTCATCATGAACCCTAGATAATATGATGCTTATAGATGAAGAAGTGAAGAAGGGATGGGATGGTGCAGAGAGTTAAACGGACTTGCCCAGAGGCAGACAATGAGTAAATGGCTAAGTTACAATTCCAAGCCCAGCACCTGGAATCCAGACTTGGTTTTGAACCATGCCACTCCACCGCCTTCTGGCTAACTTATCCATTTTGAGTTCTTCCAAGAGCTCTGGACTCTTCGAGGCTCTGGACTCTTTTGTTCGTCTTTGTAACTGCAGCATGTCAGTCAGTCTGTAGAACCCACAGAGTGAAGAAGGAGAAACAATGCTCATGTTATTTTGTTTGAAGATAATGGAGGGAAAGTATCTTCTATATTCCAACTAGATGTCCTGGCCACAGTCACCTGGAATCTAGACAGAACAGTGTTGTTTAGGTTAAGAAAAAACTCAAGAAACTAAAAGCCAAGAAACCAAATAATCCAATCAAAACATGGGGAACAGAGCTAAACCAAAAATTCGCAAAAGAGGAATCTCTAATGGCCAAGAGACATTTGAAGAAATGCTCAACATCCTTAATCATCAGAGAAATTCAACTCAAGCCGACTCTGAGAGTCCATCTCACACCTGTCAGAATGGCTAAGATCAAAAACTCAAATGACAGCATATGCTGGTGAGATTGGGAACACTCCTCCATTGCTGGTGGGAGTGAAAACTTGTATAATCACTATGGAAATCAGTCTGGTGATATCTTAGAAAACTTGGAAGAGCTCTACCTCAAGACCCAGCCATACCACTTCTGGATATACGTCCAAACAATTCCTCACCAAATCACAAGGACATCTCCTCATCTATGTTCATAGCAGTTTTATTTGTAATAGCTAGAAACCGGAAACAACCCAGATGACCCCCCAAATGAAGAATGGATTAAAACTGTTGTACATTTATATAACGGAATACTACTCACCTATCAGAAACAAGGAAATCATGCAATTTGCAGCCAAATGGATGGAACTAGTAGAGTTCATCCTAAGTGAGCTAACCCAGACTCAGAAAAATGCATGTGGCATTTATTCACATATAATTGGATTTTAGCCATGTAGGACAGGATAACTCTCCTACAACCAACACACCAAAAGGAACAGGAACATAGACCTTGTTACCTGTTAGTGGGGACACTTTGCCCTAATAGAGTTCTCATATAGGCCCCCAGCGCAAGGGGAAGCTCTTAGTCCTCATATGACTGTTGAACTGAGGGGGGTTGATATGTAGGGGCACCCTACACAGGAGGAGTAGGACAGGTGGCAGGTGGGAGGATGGGACTGGGAGGTGTGGAGAGAGGGGACTGTGATGGAAATGTAACTTGAAGTAATAAATAAACATTAAAAAAGGAAGAAACCATCTATGCCTTGGAGGCTTGTAGCTTTTAGAAGAAATGAAAGATTGTTTTTCAAACATGTAGAACTACTAGGTCTTTCTCATCTTCTCTCTCTCTCTCTGGACCACACCTGTTTCTACTGGGACAGATGAAGAAGGACCGCCACAGACAGGAATCGACTTCTGAAGAGGGAAGCTGACATCTCTCATATTCACCAGAGGTTGGCTGCAGAGTTGGCCATCCAATGATCTGTACACAGACAAGTGGCAGATGGGCCAGTGGGAAGACAGGCAAGTGGTGGAAGTGTACTAAAATGTAATTGTACCTCCCCAATTCTGATTCTCAGACACACTTTTTGTTCTCCACCCAAGTCCTAACCCACTGGACCCTGCTTAGCTTCCAGCATCAGATTGATCAGTTTCTCTGATGGTTGATATGACCAATCATAAGACCACTTTCCTTTCTTTCTTAGAAAACATCTTAATACTCTTGAAACTCAAGGATACATCGATTATTTTTCCCTAAAATGTTTTCAAGTTTTATACCCTCTTAAAAAACATATTGCATGTTTTTTGGAAAGAAACTATTTTGTAGTGATAGAGCTGTACAGAGGCAGGTTCTTCATGGTTTCAAGGTGCTTTAGCTTGTAGGACAGCATGTTGAGGGTTGCTCCCTGGTCTTCTCTCTACCAGAAGACTAGTCATCTGGGGAAGAATGTCAGGAGAAGGCTAGGATAAAAGTCAAGGAGGTAGACCTGAGATTGTGGGGTAGACGGCAGAGGCGGCTCAGTCCTTAGTTCTTAGCTAGGGTAAATAGGATCACAGGACCACAAGGTGGGGATCAATGGCTGAGGAGGGTACAAAGATATAAAGGAAGCACAGAATCAGTCAGTCAGGACTGTGGAAGTGAGTGTAGAGAGACTTTTAAATAAAGGGAGGAAGGAAGGAGGGAAGAAGGAAGGGAGGAAGGGAGGGAAGGAGGGAGGGAGGGAAGCAAAGAAAGGCAGGATAAAGGTAGGGAGAGAGGAGGAGGGACTGAAGGATGGGAGGAGGGAAGGGATGACTTGGGACTGAGGGAGGAAGGGAGAAGGGAAAATTGGGAAGAGAAATGGGAAAAGAAATGGGGAAAAGCCGGGCGGTGGTGGCGCATGCCTTTAATCCCAGCACTTGGGAGGCAGAGGCAGGCGGATCTCTGTGAGTTCGAGGCCAGCCTGGTCTACAAAGAGAGTCCAGAACAGCCAGAGATACACAGAGAAACCCTGTCTCGAAAAACCAAAAAAAAAAAAAAAGAAAGAAAGAAAAAGAAAAAGAAAGAAAGAAATGGGGAAAAGAAGAGAGAGAAAGTGAATTTAGGAAAAAAATATACTAAGGGAACTGGGATGGTATAGACAGTCAAAATTACATATATTCCATTCCCTCCCTCCTTCCCTCCATCTTTCTCCCTTCCTTCCTCCCTCAATCCCTCCCTCTTTCCCTCCATCCCTCCTTTCTTTCTGTATTCCTTTCTTTCTCTCCTCACAGTGTCATTAGCCCAGGCTAGCCTCAGACTTTCTGTGTAGCAGAGAATGACCTCAATTGTCTGATCTTGCCTTGGACTTCTGGTCACAGTTTCCACCTCCCTCTCACATGCTTAAATTATAGACATGTGCTACCATGCTTGTCTATGCAGTGCTTCGGATGGAACACAGGCTTCCTGCACATTAGAAAAGCATTCTGCCTGCTGAGCTACACCCCTATTCCCATACATATTTTTTTTCTAAATAAGATTTTTGTAATGCTTGTTCTTCCTCCCAGCGCCAGGCTCCCAGAAATAAGACTTTGAGATTCAAAATATACTTACGAATATCTAGGCCACACAGCTAGTCTTGTTCTTTGATTCGCTTGTAACTTGATAGCCTATTTATTCTAATTTAAGTTCTGCCACGTGGCTGGTTACCTCTGCTCAGGTACCATGTGTTTGTCCTCTTCATATCTTTCTGTGGTCTCTTCCCATGCCTGGCACTCTCCCCGAATCCTCTCTGCCTACCAAATATCCTACCATCTATTCTACCTTTTCTTATAGGCCATAGGTTTTTTTTAAATTTTTTTATTAACAGGTGACATATCCATATAGTACACATAATATTCCTTCTACACAATATTTTTTTGGAATTATTTTTTTAATAATTTATTTTTTATTTCTTCAAGTTACATCTCAATCACAATCCCCTCCCTACTCCCCTCTCCAGTCCCACCCTTCCACCCTCCTCCCCCTCAACCCTCCCATCCTCTTCCCTTCTTTTTTTTTTTTTTTTTTTAGTTTAAGGTATTTCTTTTTCCCCCCAACAGCTCGCTCTCCCTTTCAGTCCAAAAAATGGTTCTTTTTCTTATAACTATAAATACAATACAAAACAACAGAAATAAATAGGCCACAATTATAAGAGTTATATGGCTTAGCATACATTCCCAATGTCCAGACCATATGTATTTGGCACCTGACTTTAACATTCTACTATCTAACCATCTCCATGAGTTTAAAGTTCTATATCTAACTCAGCTTTCATACTAACTTGCCTCATAATTTTAAAAATATCTTCTTAGATCCAGAACACCCTCTTGATTCCTAAACAACTCAAAATTTAACTATGAGACTCTAGCTATCTATTCTTCAACCACCTCAGAGACCTGAGAGGGATAAATATATCTGATTATATAGGAAGTGCAGGGCCTGCAGCTTCCAAAACTAAAAAATGACATACCAGTGGCTGCCTATATCTAACTCAGCTTTCATACTAACTTGCCTCATAATTTTAAAAATATCTTCTTAGATCCAGAACACCGTCTTGATTCCTAAACAACTCAAAATTTAACTATGAGACTCTAGCTATCTATTCTTCAACCACCTCAGAGACCTGAGAGGGATAAATATATCTGATTATATAGGAAGTGCAGGGCCTGCAGCTTCCAAAACTAAGAAATGACATACCAGTGGCTGTCTGGACAGTTCCCATTTTCTCTCCATACATTACAGCATCAATCTTCAGCCATTTGGCCCCGTTTCTCTGACAGACATTGATTGTAGAGCAGGAATTATGAAGGACTTACCTACCCTGTCTTGGCAGAGCTAGGCTGTTGACATCACTATTCTTTTTTTTTTTTTTTTTTTTTTTTTGGTTTTTCGAGACAAGGTTTCTCTGTGTAGCCCTGGCTGTCCTGGACTCACTTTATAGACCAGGCTGGCCTCGAACTCACAAAGATCCACCTGCCTCTGCCTCCCAAGTGCTGGGATTAAAGGCGTGCGCCACCACCGCCCGGCAACATCACTATTCTTAACTACAATTCATTTGGCCCCCTTCTTTAAGAAAGGAACTCCTAAAAGGGATATATATTTTTCCATTCGGTAGCCTTGAACTCAAAATGAAATTAAGGCCGGTGGAGACCAACAGTAAGAATTTCTTTGTCGACCAAAGAATGGAATAAGAGATACTTGGCCTGCAAATCAACTTCTCAGTCCATTAGGAGGGAGGAACTCATAGGGACAGAGCAAAAAATAACCAAAAACCAAACCAAAACAAAACAAAAAAAAAACCCAGTCAACCAACTAAACAAACAAACAAAAAACACTAGAAAGGCTAGGCTTGTGAAGGGAAATAATGTTCCCAATTTTTCCTGGAATATTTGGAAAGTCCTGGAACTCAGGCATCACCTCTTTTGCTCCTTGTATAGTTTGGTTCTTCTGTCATGGTCACTGATAGGTGTGCTGTTAGGATGGAACTTGTAGTGAGGTCCAAAGTCTTCTGATGCTTTATTTGGTGGCCATCTTAGATCCAGTTGGTTTTTGCTAGTCCATCTTCCAAGGAACCTTTGACCTTAGATGCCTGTCTTCAGAAGTGGAGATTGCAATAGTAAGGTTGATATTCAGTGGTCACTCAGGCAGTGGCCTCATCACGAGAATGAGTTTGCTATGCCAATGAGTTTGGCCTTCTCCCTTGCTCCTCCTGGCGATGCACAATGGTGCTTTTGCCATGTATGACTCAGCAAAAGTGTCCTTTCCCAAGAGTGGTCCCTTCATCTTGGATTTCACAGCCTCCTGATTCCTGGGCCACATAAATTTCTGATCATTACAAAGTAACATCCTGTGAGAGCAGTAGGCACTGACACTAGGGCAGCCATGTTTTAACACGTCATCTCACAAGGTGGCTGACGTATCATAGCCCCAGCCAGTGCTGTCACCAAAGCCCTTTGGCAACCTCTGATTAATCTGCAGTGGGTGAGGTCTTCTCAAAGCTGGCTAAGATTTGTTTCTACAAAATCTCCACAGTCCAGAGTCTGAACTTAGCATCGTGTTCTTTTAAGACGACAGTGGGAAGGGAAACACTACTTTAAAATCTGACCCAGTTAGTAACGAAAGTCTTAAGAAATTAATATCTTACATACATTTTCATGATGTGATCATTGTTACAACCCGCCCCCCCCCACTGTTATAATTGGTGTCTTTTAAATTTTTTTTTCATTTTTGGAACCTAATGCCTGTGTTGAGGATTGCTAGGGTAACTGAGGCTCACTGGATTGCTCTGACCAGTCAGCCCCTTACTGAATGATGGTTGAAATACCTAGCAGGTGGTGCAGATGTTGTGGAGTCTACAGAAAACATGCTTGACTACCACACATATAACCTTTTCAACCCTGGAGGAGGTGAGTGTGCTGTTTGTGGTAGAGTGTTAAGGCTCACAAAGGTCTCTGAGTTCTTTGGCTCCTGTACTCACTCCTGCCCCATGTTCACTTTGGGCTTAAAGCCACTCCCATCTTTTTTTTTGCATGTCTAAGCTCTGGCATGTTTAGACAAGCCCTCCCCTGTTCCCCCATACTCTAACACACAGTCCTCTCAACCTCCCTCCAGTGGCTCTGTGTTTGCATGTCTTATCTCCCCTAAGAGACTAAGTGCCTGGACAAGAGGGCATGCAAAGTCTTTTGAACTCTCTGTAGTACTTAGCAGATTGGTAGGTACACAGTTGACAATAAATCATTCATTTGTTGCTGCAGACATGATTCACTTTCCCACATGATGAAACCGGTATCCACTGGTCTGGCTACTCAATGTGTGGTCTGGCCCACCAGCGGGAATGGTACCTTTTAAAAGACCTTCGTGGAAATACAGACTTGCAGGCCTAGCCCTGGAGCCATTGAATCAACCCACAGGTCCACACTTCTGCAACCTCTTGCATGATTCTCGGTGTTGGAGTTTGGAGACTGCATTCAGTGGCATTCTTGGGCTGGTTCTTAATCCTCCTGCCTCTGCCCTGCATTCTTCCAGCCTTTCTAGTGCTATGCTTTAATCATTTTCTGCCTGTGTCCCCAGTCCTCCCTCTCCTCTTCTCTCCATTCCTGCCTATAGTGCTAACAGTTCAGCTCCTCTACCCTTTTCTTCCAGATCTCTTGAGTTCCTGGCATTGTGCACTGTCTCAGATACTTAGTGGAGCCTCCTGTGTGGATGAATTTCAAGGATTTCTTGCTCTGACTCAGGCAGACAGACATATGGACAGACTCAGTTGTCTGCCGGATGTGCTATAATGCTATTTGCCCTTTCTGTTGATCAATTCACTCCACGCTGAAGAAAGGAATTTATTAGCCAACAGCAGGTAGGGACTGACAGTGTTCACAGGTCTACCAATTGGAAAAAGGGCTCAGAATTGCAGTAGTTCTCACTACTTATTCCTAAGCCTTTGATGTCAAGAAAGGTGAGCCTCACTTAAAACAATCAAACAGAAAACTACCCTCAGAAAATGAATGCCTGGGTTTGTTTTACCCATAATTCTTTCACTTAGAAAGACTTCAAGGGTCTTTAAACTAGAAGTCTTGAAGGTGACTTTACAATGACTTTTATTCACAACTTGATGAGCACACGTGTATCTTGGAATTTAGGAGTGATTTATCTTAAGCTTGAGTTACTGTGTTTTGTGGAAAACTCCTGAAAACAGCAGATTTGAGACCTGAAGGAAAGACAAAATTATCCACTTCTGATTGCTTTTGCAACAGGAACTGAACAGTTAACTACTCCTGCTGGCTTTGGGGCTCACATTTCCTAGAGTTGATTTACAATGATAATTTCCTTTGGATATGCTAAAAAGCAATTTCTCATAAAGGAAAGGAGCTACATTGGGCAGTGTCTTCTTGGATGTCAAAGGGCATCAATAATTACAGCATTTGATTTCTATTCATTTTTCTAAACCCTCTGATTGCTGGCACAATAACTGTCTTCCTCCAATCAATTAATCTAACAGTTCATAGCAATATTTTAGTTTTAATGGTTGACTACTCATTTCATTAAAAATGTAAGTGCATTAGCACCATGTAAAATGATACCATTGGGATGGTGGCATTTAAATATTCATAACATAAAAATTAATAAATCTGAGTGCAGTGTTTGTATTTTAAAAAGTCAGGCTGCTGTCAGATGTAGCTGGTCTCTGATGAGATTCACTAAATTAAAAACCTCGAGCGTCGCCTTCCTGTTGATTCTTCTTTATGGCAAAAACAATTCAACAGGAACACTTTGAGAACAGACTGTCTACTCGTTACTGCTTTTGCTTCAGCTTGATCAACCAGAGCTTGCCTCCCATCATCCCCTCCGTCTTTCCTGTTACACCGTCATCTACATTCTCAGTACTAATCAGCCTGTCCAATATTAAACAAGTTCAATGCTCAGCATGCATAGAATACTCTTCCATTTTTGCTCAATCTCCTTCCCTCCCATCCTCCCTCTTTTCCCTCCTCTCACCAAAAGAAATCTGAGATCCCTGGAGTGGTCTGTTCCCAGTGGGGATCTTGTAATGGGAGCAAGAGTCACACACTTCATAGTGCAGAAGAGCTCTTTTTCCCCATGTGTGTTCATGAGCATATGAAGCTTAGAGTCAGCAAATGTGGCAATGAGTTTGGCCTTCTCCCTTGCTCTTGCTGCCTACTGTGCACACTGATGCCTTTGTCATGTGTGACCCAGTAAAAGGGTCCTTTCCCAGGTGTGGTCCCTTCATCTTGGATTTCACAGCCTCCTGAGCCCTGGGCCACATAAATTTCTGATAATTGGAAAGTAACATCCTGTGAGAGTAGTAGACACTGAAATTAGGGTAGCCATGTTTAGCATGTCATTTCTTAATGACAGAGTGGGGGGGGAGAGAGAGAGAGATACCATGGAGATAGGCAAGGCCTGCCGGCTCCTAAAGGCCCCTAGCCAGCAACCTGGCACAAAATTACCAATTTCCAACATCCCACCCCAGACACTACTGTTAGCAAAGCTTATCTGGATTAGACAGAAAAGGGCTCTGCTGCAAATATGAATAAGCCACCTGGAAGAACCAGACTCAGGGGAGTGACATTTTGCATCCATCAACAGCTGCACCCCCCCTTGTATGGATGATTTATTATGAATGAAGTTATTGAGACAAACAGGATTTGGAACCAAAAGTCAGAAGTCTTAACCCTTTGCTCTCAAACATCCACTTTCTGCAATGGAGTTCGTTAAAGAGTGCACCATCCTGGGAGTAAATCAGGGCTGGGCTGGCAGGTAGGTGGCAGAGAAACAACTCCCTTTCCACCCAACAGGCATCCAGAGAGCATCCCATGAGGAGCTTTGTAAGCTCTCCTGCCAATTCTTGAGGTTGCAGCATTTCTCCAACCTTACTATAAACTGAAACTTGATAGCCCCCAAGGTAGGTGATAAACAGAGCAGAGCAAGAATCAGTTTTTACTTAGTCAGGGCAAGGCAGAGAAAATTCAATAGTTTCCTGGTGCTGGAGCCTTACTGCAGGGTTGACTTTGAAGGTCAACCCCCAGGTTTAAGGTGGAAAGGGGGGCAAAGAGACATCAGAACAAAAAAGACAGAATCCCATGTTTGTTTGTAGCTGACGTCAAACCCACATGCTTCTGTGTTTAGCTCTCAAAGGATTCCTGTCATCCCCTATAAATTAAATTATTCTCCTGGGCCAAGTAAGAGATGAAAACACTCAAAACCATACACTTTATTTATTTGATTTTGCTGAAAACACAAAATCCAGTTGTTCTGTTATAAATGAGGCACATGTGGACTCCATATATACGGGAGAGAGACAGCTGGTGTATAGTCTACCTGCATATATGCACACAGACTAGACTTGCAGAATATATACAAACATTGACTATTTTGAGGTTGTATGTGTACTATACAGCTAATAGGGTCTGGCATAATCTGCTCCAGATCATGTGAAAATGTGGCCCACAAACCATCTGCTATACAACCTTTGGGGTGGCTGTTAAATTTCAGAATGGGAGGAGGCACCCCAGACCTCCCGTACCTCCTGTGACACTTGCAAGGCTGATTGTGCCTCAGTGATGCATTTGCGCTGACAGGAGCCTCTTTGAGCAATGAATGTTATTCTGTGGCTCCCAGGACCCAAGGATGTATATGCATATGACTGTATTTCACAGGCATGTGAAAACACGTTTTGGAGTAGGCGTGGTTTCAATGTCATGTCGTCTTTCTCCCTTCTCCTTTCTACAGCTAAATATGCATCTTAGTTACTTTTCTATTGCTCTGATAAAACACCATGACCAAGGCAATTCACAGAAGCAAAAGCTTACTTGGGGTTTATGGTTCCAGGGGGACAATAGCTCAGGATGGCAGAGTGGAATAGCAGGGGATAGGTGGTTGGAGCCGAATCTGGGAGCTTACATCTCAAACTGGAAGCTGGAGGCTGAGAGAACCAGCTTAATTTGGCAAGAGTTGTTGGAAACCTCAAAGCCAGTAACGCACTTCCTCCAGCAAGGCCATGCCTCCCAAGCATCGCCAAAGAGCTACCAACAGTGGACCAAGTATTCAAATGCCTGAGGCTTAATGGAGGCAGCTTGTTCAAACCACCACAGTATGGCTTCATTTGTGACATCTGAAAAAACAAAATTAGCTCTTCCTGCTGGATCTGCACTGCTTATGGTCAGCAATGGGGAGTGTCATACGGTCATCCCTGTAATAACCAAGCTTGCCGCTTCTCCGTATTGCTGAGTCAATTACAGCCTCTCTGCAGTTGTGCCCTCGATGTCAGTAAATGGTCTTGATTCTCTGAAACCCAATAGTTAAATTGGCGATAGTGAGCTCCATTGAAAGTAATAACTTCCCACCCCGATTCTTCTCCCTTTACCTGGAGTAAGCAGTAGTTCGATGAATCTGGAACATGGCAGAATCTCTTTGTCATTTCAGAAATTGAGGCCTCTGAGAGGGGAAATTAAGGAACCTGTTTAGTTGCATTAAAATCACAATTTAGATGGCTCCGGTACTAATTAACTAACATACCAGAAGAGACAGAAGCCGAAGGGAGATCTCAGATGTTATACACCACAGGGCTTTAGGACAGCTCTTTGGTTTGTGGGCTTCACTGCTGGATGTACAGTGTAAGGCACTAAAAGGTCAGAGAATGTTCTAGAATCTGGTCAGGACTGAAGAGTAGAGTCTGTCATACTCTAAAGAATTACCTGGATTATCAGTGTAATGACCAAGATGAGCGTTAGCACACGAAAACAGTTGGTGTCTGTGCCCCTCCCCGCTCCCAGTTTCAGACTATGAAGCTGAGCTTTATGGGATACGGGCTTTTGAATGACTCTCTCTTGGTTAGCTGAGTTTTCCTTTAGTGTAGGGATCTTCTGCACTGTCCTTTGGGGGAAGGAGCTGTTGTCAAAATTCCCGCTACGGGAGGACGCTTGTAGATTTTATGGCACTGTAAGTTGTTACATACTACTCTCAACTAAGAATTCATCACGGCTCCTCTGCAGGATTAATGAGCTGCATGTGAAGACGACTTGTGGGCCGGAGGACTGAGAGAAAGCAGCGTCGCTGGAGACTCTGTTTTCCAGGCCTGCCTCAGACGGTGTGAGAAGAACTTGACATGGCTGCGAACTGCCTCGTGCTCCATAGAGGCTGCAGATGGAGAGGGAGAACTGCCTGCATGTTAACACTGACGAGCACTTTCCATGTGCCAATCACTGCGATCATCTGTAACACAGTCCGCCCATCAACACCCATCTGGACATGTTGTCTGACAGAATTTCCATGGAAAAACCCATGAGGCCACCCCATGTCTCTGTTGGGCAGATAAGGAGATGAGATTAGGGAGCAAAGTCAATTTTAGGCCAAGGTCACATTGTCTGATTCCAGAGGACCCATTTGAATTCGCCCATTTCCACGTTCCCAATGATGTCTCTCTGCCC
>CAJQZJ010032150.1:5547824-5561131 GCA_907164525.1 Lophiomys imhausi | reverse complement strand
CTTTGTGTTTTAATATTTGTAATTTACTAATAATAAATTATTTATCTTTATCATTAGTAATTTATTATATTTATTAACATTTATCAGCAAATACATTGTTTAATTAAATAAGTACCTACTAATTCATTATTTAATTAAGTACACCATTATTAAGTAAACTATATTTATTAGTATTTATTAGTATCATTATAAAGTTAATAATACAGTTTGTAATTTAATAATAATTGGAAAGGGGCACTGGTGACACTTTAGAACATTTCTCACATGCATTTGCTTTCTTTTCCTTACAGTTAGGATTGTTTTCTCTGCTTCAGTAGTAATCTCAGCACCCACATTTCACAGGGGTTCTGGAATAAGCAGCACAGGTACTTGCCAGAAACCTGGCCACAGGCGGACATTGAGGAAGTTGATGGACAGGTTCTGCTGCTTAGAAAGAGGCTTTGGCATGCATTTGCTTCTGGAGAAGTGTTAGGGAACTTTGAGGTCTCTCAAGATTGCTACATGTGATATTCCACAAGAAAAAGCCTGTTGACCTTAAACCCCCAAATAAGTTAATATAATGTATCAAAAATCTTAAAATTATTCATTCTCTTTAATTTAATAACTCACTTCTAGGAAGGTACTCCAGGGATATAATCTTAAAAGCAGAAACAGAAGCAAGTAAATGCTCACTTCAGCTTTCCTGGAAATTGTTTTCTTTTTAAAAAAAAAAAAAAGTGTTGAAACCTTAGGGTAATGTTTACAAAATAAAATACTGTATGGCAACTAATTATTTTTTATTAATGAAGAATTGTTCATATAACTTTGAAAGTTTGAGATAATCTAAGCAGTGTGATACTAGCACTGTAAAACTGCATAGGAGGTGGGAATATATACCAAAATACTGACAGTATTTTTCTGGTAAAAAAAAAAAAATGTAGAATTGTGAGATTCAGAATAATTTTACCTCTTTCTCTAAACTACCTTAAGTTGTCAAACCTACAAAGTAAAATGAATGCATGCTGGTCACCCCAGTCCCTAAGGAGCTGAAACAAGAGAATTGAAAGTTTGAGGTCAGCCTAGGCTACATAGTGAGACCATGCTTTGAATAAAGAAGAGGATGGAGTTCTTTGAAAGTCAGTGTACTATTAAAAACTAAAATGTTAAGTCAGGAGAAAACTATGTTAAATATTGAAGGGAAGGATGGAAGGAAGGCACTGTCTTGTTGGTTTTTTTTTTTTTTTTTCCAACTTGACACAAGCTAGAGTTATTTGGGAAGAGAAACTTCCATTCGATTTCTTATAGCAAGTCTGTAGTCATTTTCTTGTTTAATAGATTGATGTGGGTCCACCCACAGGGGGCAGCGCCATCCCTGGAAAGATGTTGGTCCTGGTGTATATAAGATAGCAAACTGAGTAAGCCAGTGAGCAGCATTCTTCCTTGCTCTGTGCTTCAGTTCCTGCCTTCAGGTTCCTGCCCTGAGTTCCTGCGCTGACTTCCCTTCATGACAGTCTATAACTGTAAGGTGAAAGAAAGCTTTTCCTCCTCAGGTTGCTTTGAGTCATTGTGTTCTCTCACAGCAATAGAAAGCAAACCAAGACAGGCCCTATACTGTGGTAGAAAACAAAAATGCACAAAGATCTTTCCCTTCAAACAGTTCAAGTTCTAACAGGGAAAAAAGGCACAAACAAATAATTGCAAAATGGTGCAATAAGAAATATGTATTACCAGGCATTGTGGCATGTGTCTGTAGTCCCAGAGCCTGGGACACTGAGAAAGACTATGAGTCCGAGGTCAGCCTGGGCTTCACAATGGAACCCTGCCTTTAAAAAGGGGGGGGGGCAGGGGGCCTGGGATGGAGAGGTGGCTCAGTAGTTAAGAGCACTGGTTGTTCTTCCAGAAGACCTGGATTGTTTCCCAGCACCTACAGAGTAGCTCAAAGCATCTGTAACTCCACTTCCAAGAGATCCAATGCCTTTTGCTGGCCCATGGGCACCAGGCAGGTATCCAAGTGGTGTGCAGGCATAACACCCATACGCATGAAATGAAAAATTTAAAATGAGGCCTGCATAACTCAGTGGTTGAATGCTTGTATCTTGTGCTTAAGGCCCTGGGTTTAATATACAGCAGCACAGGAAGGGGAGAAAGGAAGGAAGAGAGTCACGTAAGACATCAGTATGTCTTACAGCATCTGCTATCATTTGAGTCTGAACTATCCCTTGAAAGTCTACATGCTAAAGGTTTGGTCCCTAGCCCACAGCACTTTTGCGAAGTAGTGGAACCTTTAGGAAGTGGGATCAAGTGGGTGGAAGTCACATCTTTCTGGGTGTGCCCTTGAAGGGGATGCTGAGATACAAGCTGCTTCTATCTCTCCATCCTTTCTGTCTGACATGGGGTCAATGGACTTCTTCAGGCATGATGTACCATCATGGCCCAAAGCAGCAGGACCAAGTAACCATGGGCTGAAACTTCTAAACCCATGACCCAAAATAAACCTGCCTTTTACGTTGATTACCGTGGGTGATTGTCACAGCAGTGGGAGGCTAAGACAGGGCCTAAAATGCCTTTACAGAATAAAGGAAGGTCTTCAGTCTAGAAGGGTATCTGGCTGCACAAACAACCTTGTTTTGTTACCATTTATTCCCTGGTATGGGAAGCTGGCAGGACAACTTTTGTTTGGGGGAGTTTCTATCTCCATATTTTAATCTCTCTGTTCTATCATCTGATGTATTGAAAAACACCAAAGGGAAGCTGTAGCTGTAGACAGTTGGCCAGGAGAACAAACTCAAGGCAGGTCCATTTCTTATTTAGAAATCTGGGTCTCAAGCAAACATAAAATAGTGCATCATAACTTAGACAAAAAGTGGGTTTCATCAAAGTATCTAAGAATTCATCAACTACCTATGTATCCCAGAAAAGTGAACGCGAGCTTTCCTCACTCTGCGCCAGCCAGCAGGCTTATAAGAACAGGAAGTCTGGCCCCTGAGCCCTTCCTCCTTCCCTACTGTCTTCCTCAGTCAGAATCATTATTTTACTCCCAGCCCAAAGATCAGTATCTTAGCAGCAGGGTTTGTACAAGATGTCTTACACGATGGGGAGAATATTCCCCAAAGTCTTCTGAGTATGACAATATGATGGTATTCTTCCTTTAAATCTGTTTGTGATTGACAGCTCATGGTCAGCCCCTTCCCAGTCCTTACCCCTACCCCTAGCCTCTTTTCTGCCAAGAGTTTGAGCCAAGCCATGAGGAAGACCCAGAGCTGACGAGCTGACTGATGGCCCAGAGAAGCATGTACTCATTTGACTCCCCCATGGGCCACTCACATGGCCAGAGAAACTGGGTCTGTCAGCTACAAGCCCTTGGAGAGTTCTCAGTCTCAGACTCTAGGTCACCCCACTCAAGAGAAAGAAGTCCCTGGTCACCCTAGCTGGTTCAGCAGTAAGTGGGGAAAGAGCCAAACTTGTTTATTTTCTAATTATTCATAGCTAAACAGGAGAACAAATACAACTTCAGCCAAACGGGGGAAAAAGGAAGCACCTACTCTCAAGGTGAGAGGGGTTAGAGGAAAGCTGTTCTGAGGGATACCATTACCCATTTTTGGTCATCTTGACGAACTCTGACCCTTGCTCTTTGCCCTTTGCCCTAGGAACTGGACAGTCTCAGCCAGAGGGCCTATTCACAGTACAAAGACTAGAAAAGTAATGTCCTCAAATCACAGGAATTGTCAGGAGACTGGCTCAACTGGGAAAAGCAAAGTTTATAAGTCAGTTATTCCAATGTCTCAAAGGTCCGTACTCTGACCCAAAGAATTTGCTCCAGCGGGCACTGCTCTGCACACATGGGTGTAGCCTGGTGGGTGTCCTCCTGCCACAGGATGCCCTGGAAGTTAGAAGCAGAGAAGGAAGAGCCTATGAAGCCAGGGATATCCAACATAATTTACCCTGACTGCTTTCTTTACAGTGTAGCCCAGCTGGGGCTGCAGCAGGACTGGGTGAGGACGTTCATCCCATCTCTGCCACCTCTGCGTGGTGGCCAAGAACACCGCAGCACAGTGTGACTCCCCTGGGAACTGCACACTGCAGGTAGAGTTGGCAGATCTGGGGGGAATTTTTTATCAGTATCTTGACAGTGATTACCTCTGACTGACAGCATTCTCTGGGGTTTTCCTTTCCTTTGGATATTTTTCTTGATTATTTGATAATAAACCTGAACTGTTTAATATTTGGGAAAGAAATATAATAGCCATGACTCCTGCTTATCTCTCTCTCTAGAGACCTCAGCAAAATATAAACGTGAGCTCAACTCATAACAACGTAGTGGGAGAAGAGGGCAGAAGAGTGGTCCCTTTGTAGAAGGAAAGAGAATGGAAATTAGTTTCTTGGTTAGCAAATTGTGGCAGCACAGCTCTGACTTCGGTGTGGGTTTGTAGGGACAGGTTTCAGGGAGAGAAGTCAGTTGCCTAAGGAAGAAATGACCAGTGGATGGGGCCCGTGTCTTCCCTTTTTATTCCTGAGTTTGGAGCCTTGGCTGCCAACCCCTGGGCAAATTAATTAATTAATTAAAATAAATCATAGATCCCTCCTTACAGGCACTGTTTTATGAGAATTCAAATGTCTAGATCCCCGTAAACATCTGACGGCTTCCTGAGTGGACTCACCTCTCCCTCTCTTCCTTCACCAAAAGGACCTGGTGGTTGCACAGTATCTGAACACTAAAAAAATATGATGGAGAATCCACTTGACCCAAGGCCACAAGCACACACCTGTGACGCCCAGTATATATTACCTCAATGTTTATGGATATTTGAGATATACTTTCATTTTCCTCATTTAACACACAATTAAAGTTACAGCATCGCATTGATCAATACTGATCGACATATTGTGCGTTGACTAAATAAGGGTGATCATCATTCCTTCTCATCATTTGTTGGGGAGGAAGGGGAGGGGGTACAAACACACCTACATGTGATATCTTCCTTAGTCACTCTTTACCTTGTTTTTTGAAAAGGAGTCTCTCTCTTACTGAACCTGGAGCATACCAGCTTTGTCTCAATTGACTGTCCACTGAAATCCAGAGGTCTCCTGTTTCTGACTCCCCATATCACAATCTATGGTCACATACACAGGCTGCTGCGTCCATCTTTTGCACGAGTGCTGGGAATCAAACTTGGATGGATCCTCCTGCTCCTGTAGCAAGTACTTCAAACACTAAGTATCTCCGATATGCTTCTTATCATCTCTTCGGGCTCTCTGCCAGTTTGTCATAGAATGAGAAATAGTTTATTGTGAACTCTCAGCAACCTATTGTTGCTGAATGCCAGAGCATGTTCTTTCTCCCAGTGTGATTGGTTCTTGCAGCCCTTAAGAGCTCTAAAGGATCAGGCATGCTCAGAAAGCACAGACAACCCAGGAGATAAGCCTCTCAAGAAAACTAACTGACCGGGAAGTTTCCACATCGGAACCAAGAATGAGGGAGCCGAGAGTGAGACCAAGGTGAATTTCAGGCCAAACTAAATTTCTCACATTCTAAACATGCTCCTTTGGTCAGGCTGCATACCATCTCTGACCCCTTCATCTTATGTGTAGAGTGAGAATACTACTACCTCTGCTAATAACAACCTGTAAATCCAGTTCCAGAGACTCCCATGTCTTCTTCTGGCTTTTATGGGCACTGCGTATACATGGTGATCAGAAGACAATTAGGCACAAACACGACAGACGCACAGACACACAGACATACAGACATACACATACACACATACACAAGCATATATAAAAAAAGTAAATAAAACTTTTAAGAAAGAAAAGGAGGTCTTACTTAAAAAGAAAACAGTAGAACAAAACAGTTTGCTAACCACAGTTGCAGGGACATGCAGCCTTGTGTAAGATAGGAAGGAGTTCCCTGAAGAAGCAAAGAGATGGGCTGGCTTATATGGAGAAAGTCCCCAGCAAGGTTCCCAATTAGGTCCACCTATGCAAATGAGACATGCAGGCTTTCTTGATGCTGATTGGCTAGTTTTATGTACATGAGGGATGCAATTGTGCATGATTGGTTGAGATTTGCATGCAACTATAGGTTTCATAGGCTGCATCCAGGCTGATGGCTGTTTATCTTGGCAGTTGAAACAGGAATGTCCCCATGAAAGGTTGTGAAGTCATTCTGCAGTTCTTCCAGGAATCCAGTCACCTGAGTGACCCCACAATCAGCAAATGGCTCCAGGGAGCTATCCCGAATGCTAACTAGCATCCTTCTTGGAGACTCAGTTTTATTTAAAGTTCACACTCCCAAGTGGAAATAACCAGAAACCTTGTCACTTGGTGTGATAACTGACCACAGCACTAAACATCTGCAGCACAAGCCATGTGGTAAAGGGAAGGAATTTCCAGTGCTCTGTGCTGCAGCTAAAGAGTTAGATATTTATGATTGGAGTTGATTGGGATTCATGTTAGAAAGCCACTGGGACCAACACAGTATCAACGTGGCTTACGTTAGGGCTCTAGAAGACTCCCCCTGGCTTGGGCACAGACTGGTCACCCTTAGCACACTTAGAGGCCATGATCTGTAACCTACCCAGCATGGATGCCAGACTTATTTAGAAATTTAATAAGGCAATATCTGTAAGGATATAAACCGTAAGCCCGTTACATCCAATAGCAGTTGTTTAGTGATAAACGGTTAGGGCTAGAAGAAAATATTAAGGATGTAGTAACCCACACAGAGCCCTGGATGAGTTGCTGTCCATGTGCTGCTGATGGCTCTACAGTTGGCCTGGCCGGCTGAAGCACAGAACCCTCTTCTGCTGTGTTTCATGATCCATTGATGGGGTTTAGAGCCAGAAAGGGGTATTTTTCGAATTGTTGAGATGAATTAATTTGTTCATTGCTCATGTGGCCTAACACAAAAACTTCCATATCTATTCTCCCAAAGCTAAATCATCTATAGTAAACTTTGGAAGATTTATTTTGGAGGATATCAGAGAGAAATGTAAGATTCAATTTACTCATGTCTAAAGAAATTACCTCTAAGAAACTCACCTTGCAGGATACAGTTGGAGCCACCTCACTACGCTAGAATGAGCTCTCAGACATGAAAAAGTAATAGCTCAAATGGCATTCTTAAAATTGTCAATTTGAAGACTGGACGGCAACAAACATATTTCAAACACAGTGAGAAGGACGTAGTTTTTCTGAGTTTACCTTTGTCACTTAATCCTGATGGGATAAAGGAAGAAATATCAGTTGACATTATTGAAGGAAGGCAAAATAATACTGAAAACATTCTGCAACCAAATTGAAGGGACAGGGTTCCCAAGGTGAAGCGCTTCTGTCTGGATTCAGACTGCACATTGTAAGAAGGGACAGTCACATCAAATACAGAGGGAAGGGTCTTAGTTTTCCAGACTCCTATTGGGAAGAATTGAATTACAAAATACTGTTATTCATTCTGTATTCCTCATGTCAAAGATAACCAATAGTACACGCATTTGCATCTAACTTTCTTGCATGGGCGGTCAATAAAAAAAAAAAAACAACAAAGCCTGTATGTCAATTTTTGTTAAATCTACCCTGCTTCACTCATTTCTGTTGCCCATAGATACGGTGGCAGCTTTTAACCTTGGCTCGAGAGTCTCTGAACTTGAGGGAAGTTTTTTTGTTTTTTGTTTTTTGTTTTAAGGATATCACAAGACTGGTAGCAGAGGCTACACAGAGTGGCATCTGCCTGTCCTGGGCATTGCCACTGAGTGAATAGGTGTTCTCAGACTGCATCACACAAAGCTTTTTCTGCACTGCCCTGTGACTCAGACACGCGGGACCTTGGCTGACTATGGAAAATATCAATTGCTTCTATACTTTGTCTTTCACATCTTTGGACTGGTTATCCCGGAGATACAGGAATATCGTTTAAATGAAAAAGGTCATGCATCTAGACGGAGATACTCAGCTTCCTACTAACAGGACTGGTGGGAAGTAAAGGCACTGAGTGAAACAATAAGAGATTAATATACACTTGTTATGTACTAGTATATACCCTAGACCTCAGGTCTTCAGAATTGGGCCAACCACAACTTTTTTTTAAATGTTTATTTATTACTTCAGGATACATCTCCATCACAGTACCCTCTTTCCACCCCTCCCAGTCCCACACTCACACCCTCTATCCCCTATCCCTTCCATCCCACTCCTCTGAAGTGGAATGTCTCTACATATCAGTCCCCCACCCCAGCTCACCAGTCGTATGAAGGCCAAGAGCCTTCTCATTATACTGGGCTCCTAAAAGGCAGCACCACTAGGGCAAAGTGTCTCATTGACAGGAAGCAAAGTCTATGTTCCTGTTCCCTTTGGTGCATTGGTTGTAGTATAGTTATCCTGTACTATATGACTAAAATCCGATTATAAGTGAATAGATGCCATGTGCATCTTTCTGGGTATGGATTAGCACATTTAGGATGAGCTTCTGTAGTTCCATCCATTTGGCTATAAATTGCATGATTTCATTGTTTCTGATGTCTGAGTAGTATTCCATTGTCCAACCACAACTCTTGACTAGTGAACACGCTCATCAGGGCTTTCTCTCAGTGTGAGAGTGGTTTATCTAGTTATGTGGAGACATGAGTGCAGCCATAATCCAAGCACACACTGGGGAATACTGAGGTCTAAGACAAGGGGAGGCAGGACAAGTGATGCTAGCATTTACTTCTTTCCGGGTCCTATGCCGCGCTGTTCGCAGACATCCTGAGATCAGCTCTTCCAAAGTTGTCCCAGGGTAACCTGTGCTACACCTCACACCCCTGCCTCTTATATCCATCACCGTAAACTCTCTGGTCCAAAATAGAATTTCTGTGAGTGACAAGAACATTTTGGAGTAATATTCTCAGGTGCTTAGGTGGTTTGAAGTTGGGCAACTTTCAATTTTCACAGCTGAACTTTAAAATCTCATTAAAGCAGCTTTTTGTTGCTATTTGCTGGGTTTAAGTCAGCAGCGATTCGCCAAATGAGCAGGCACAGCGGGCTGTCTCTCCCGGCAAGCATAATAATCACCTACAAAGAACATGATCGAGTGGAAAAATGTGATTTCGGAGCAAAAGTGGTGAGCTCCTCTGTGAGAATTGTCTTTATCAGGCCTGACTGATCTTTATAGGTGGATAACTTTGAAGGCAAGAGACGCCTTTTGTCTCATCTATCAATGGGAGTGTTTGCATTGGCAAAAATCTTGGATGGGCAAATTGCTAAGAAGTTTGGAAATTTCAGTGTCTGTTGCAACCTGGTGTCCTGAATAACTTTAATTAAAAAAAAAAAAAAAAAAAAAAACCCTGACCTGAAAAATATCTCTTCAACTAAGAGTGGCTTTATGTCCCGGCAATCTTTCACTTAGCATTTTCAACATTTTTCTTAGCAACTACCTAGAAAAATTACAGGACAGTACTAAAGTGGCCCCTATGAATCAGATAGTGTCTCAGTGTCCCAGAGTCCTCCAAAGAAGGAAGACAAGTCTCAAAAAAACAAAAACAAAAGCAGGACCTCAAAGGAAGGGGCTGCAAAAAGCACAAAGCAGGGACGTATCCTACAAAAGAGCTACAGATCTTCAGATATGACCTGCTGATTGTGAACAGGGGCATACAAAAGGGCTCCTGGGTCAGGGAGGCGCGGGAAGGCCACAGGAGTGGAGGCGGGAAGGCATGGAGAAAAGACTGGGCATATAGTGTGTTCGCCTACCATGCAGCCCTGGGTTTTAACCCTAAACCACATAAACTGGGTATGGTGGCACATGCCTGTAACCCTGGCTCTCAGGGTGATGGAGACACCAGAGCCTTTGGAAGTTCAAGGATATCCTTGCCTATGTAATGAGCTTGCGGTCAGCTTGGGATACAAGAAAGCTTTTCAGAAGAAAAAGAAAAAAGGGAGAGAAGAAAGGAGGGATGAATGGATGGAGGGAGGAAGGAAAAATATACCTTTAGTTGACCGTGAAAAGAGCAAATCTGAGGAACAAAGGAGCCTGGCTGGCAGAAGCATTTGCACACTCCACACTGTTAGACTCCCTTTGCATCCACTGGCAGCTGTGCAAGAACTTCAAGCTTTCCCTGGCTTATCGGACAACCATCTTAGCTTGGAGAGTGGCTCTCATCTGGCTTCCTCCTTTCCACCTCTGTGTTGTCCCTCCCTAGAGCCACGTCTGCGCATAAGAAGGACTCAAATGACTATCTCTATTTGGTAGAGGTACCTGTCTCTAAGAGCAGGAATCCATCCTGTTGTAGCAGGCTGTAAGGAAAAGATTCAAGGGCTTAGAATTTGAAGTTCTTTGAAGAGTCTACAGTCACCATGTTCAGAGTCCTAATTTTGTGTCTGAGCTTCTTAAATTCTTTCTGACAGGCAGGCAGCCCAGTCTTGGAATCTCCCTCCAGCCCTTTCTTCTCAAAGGTGACTCTGAACCCGCTCCTTACACACATCTTGATTTCAGGACTCAACTCGGTAGCTATCAAGGACATTAAGCAGGAGCTGGTTTTGTAGTAGCTGGTACAAAGCCCCTGTTCAGCCCTGTGGCAGAAGTAGGGTTGTGTCCCCAGCATCTGTCAGACCCTTCCTGGGTTGGTAAGGAAAACAAGCCACTACTCAGCCTGGCTGGTTGTTTATGTTGGGAACAGGGTGCTCCACGCTGGCTGCTCAGGGGCTGCAGCAGGGAAGCTGCTGACAGGCTCGGCCGGGTGGATAATGTGAGCATTCATTTGCTCCAGCTGCTGCTTGCCACGCACCACTCCTGTGTGGAGAAGAAGGGATGGGACAAGAATGCAGAGAAATGAAGGGGGGGGATGAAGGCCATTTGGTAGAAGCCAGCTTCACAGGTTTCCAGGCCACCCTACAGAGAAGGTCACTCTGGAGAGTTGAGACACAGCTGAACAATATGAACTTTTGTTGCCCAGCTTGCCGAAGTCTATAATAAGGCTAGTTAAACATTTCTAGCATTTCCAAATACTCTTCATGATATTCCCCCCCCACCCCAATAAGCTGCTTGCTAAGGAAGGGTGGATAGACCCAATGCCCTTCAGTCATTTTGGATGTAGTTCAGTCTCTTCTACCCCATACAAAAGAGCTAGGTCAGTCACTCCCTCTGCCATCTACTGATAAGAGGCCCGACTAGGAGTCCCTGACCCATTCCCAGCCTCACCAGCATGAATGTGACCTTGGAGCAGTTATGTAACTGTTCTGGTCTTCTGTTGCCTCACTTTGAATACAGACATGATAGCCACTGCCCCACCTCCCAGGGTGGCTGTAGGAGTGAGAAGAGCAAACAGACACCAATCTCTTCATATGACAGCCTGGACATCCACCAGGGCAGAAGTTGACAAACGTTTATGCAAAGGGCCAAAGTAGTGAATACTATAGACTTTGGGAACTACATCAGGACTCTGCTGAATGTTCTTTCTTGTGTTTTGGTTTTTTTATTGTACACTCCCTGGAAACCCTGGCAGTTGTTGTCAAACTCATGAATGTCACAGAGACCCATAGACTGGACTTGATGCATAGGCCATAGTCTCCCAAGCCTTGCTGAAGACAAGCAACAGGCAGAAGGCAAAGTAAGGGTCCAGGGTTGAAAACAACACTAAATCTAAACAAGTAATATATGAAGCACATATAACCATAAATGTATGTATTCTGAAGATTTTCTGACTTTTGGTGCATTCCTGTGAAATTATTCAAACCTGAGTTTGTGTGCCATGGTGGTAGGTTTTCATCTCTGTGGCAAATACCAGAGAGAAACAACTGAGAAAGAGTAAGACTTCTGCTTCGGCTCACATCTTCAGAGGCTATTGCTATGGTTACTGGGGGGGGGGGGGGGGGGTGCTGTGGTGAAGCAGAGCATCCCGGAAAAAGGGCATAGTAGAGCTGCTCACCTGATGGTGGTCAGGAAGCAGAGAAAGTCGGGAGAGCATCAGGAACAAAGTATAACTTCTTAGGACATTTACCTCAGTGACCCACTTCCTCCAACTGCACCCTACCTCCCATCAAACACCATCAGATTATGAATCCATTGATGGATGAGTCCTCTGATGAGGTTAGAAACCTCATGATACAGTTACCTCCCAGTGAATGGATCCTCCAACTGGGAACTGAGCCCTCAACGCGTAAGTCTTTGGGGGCACACGTCATCTCCAAACCACGACAGCCACTTTGTTCCAGTGACAAGTCTAAGTTGCTGGTTTCTAAGCACATCACCATGTCTGTCAATCAAGCCTGGAAGCATCTCTCAACCAAGCCTTTGGCCTCATTTGGCTAGTCTTCATACCTAAGAGGCTCACTGAGTCCTCATAGAGATGAAGTTCCCAACAGGCTCTTCTAGTTTGCTTCCTGTTGCTAGGATAAGCGGTGAGATCAAAAGCAACTTGAGAAGGAAAGGGTTTATCTCAGCTTACACTTCCAGATCACAGTCTACCACTGAGGGAAGCCAGGGCAGGAACTCAAGCAGAGGCAGAAGCAGAAATCACAGAAGAATACTGCTAATTGACTTGATCCTTGGCTCCCGTTCAGCTACCTTTCTTTTGTTATTATTGTGTGTTGTTTTGTTTTCAAGACAGGGCTTCTCTGTGTAGTCCCGGCTGTCCTGGAACTTGCTCTGTAGACCAGGCTGGCCTCAGACTCAGAGATCCACCTGCCTCTGCCTACCGAATGCTGGGATAAAAGGCATGTGCCACCATCAGCCAGGCTCAGTCACCTCTCTTAAATAGCCAGGCTTACTTGCCTATGTATGGTACCATACAGTGGACCTTCCCACATCAATTAGCAACCAACAAAATGCACCCACAGACTTGTCTTCAGGCCAACTTGATGAGAGACATTCAGCTTCATGGACTAAGCAGAGGGTTTTAGCCTATTCAGCTGGCAGACAGCCATTGTGGGATTACCCAACCCATGTCTTATAAGGAAACCTAATAACTTCCCTTCGTAAGATAAATTAATGCCATAAGTTCTTTTCCACCAGAGAACTCTGTCTAACACACTCACACCAAAGCCAGCTCTCATGGTTACTCAGGGAATGGTTCTCTCTGTGTCTTATGACAAGTCAGGGTCCTGCTTCACTGTGTATGCCTTGCTTCCTTCCTAGACTCATTTTTTTTTTATTTTCAGATATCAGAAGAGCCACAGAATAATGCTCTGGATGAGTATGGAGAATAAACAATGAATGTTTATTTCATTTTCTTTCCAAACATTTCCAAAGAGAGCCAATGGGTCAGTAACTCTTGTCTGGGCTAGAATAATGAGAGCAGCCCCCCCCTCTCATGCATGCACACACACACACACACACACACACACACACACACACACACACACAC